>PVHT021183619.1:261781-308786 GCA_004024745.2 Catagonus wagneri | reverse complement strand
TTTACTTATTAAAAATTTTAGTTTTGTTTCCAATTCATATATAGAGGTGAGTTTAGAAAATAATGTGCTTGTGAAATACTTAATACTTCTTAATTATGAAATTCTGAACTCATTTATCCTCCATATTCATTCAGAACATTGAAGTATAAAATATACTATTTTATTTTTACTAGCTTTTTCTGGTTAATATGCTACAGTTGAGTGAGAGAAATACTGTATAGTAATCACAAAGGTAAACTAGCTTGCAGTTAGATGTGAGGTCATTTATGATGAGCAAATAATGGATTAGGTAACAATGAGGAAAATTCTGGAAGTCTGAGTTTGTGTGCTTACTAGCAACCACTTTCAACATTTCTGCAAAGCTAGAGAAGGTATCTTCTAATTTAAATTTCTTTAAGAATTATCTATTGTGTAATATACTGTCAACAGGAGGTCAGTTTTAAAGCAATACTACTGATAGCCTGAAAGACTGTGGAAAAGAAATTCTTTTTCCCCTTACACACTGATAGTTCTTATATTGGCATTCCTGCAATTCTTGTATTAAAAAACACTGGATTAGCATCAAGAGAGTTGAAAAATGGCAGAAGTTGGGAATGACTGCTATTTCTTTTTTAATTCCACATGCATAAAGGTAAATATTGTACAACTTACGGTATTTCACATGCTTAAGCTTTATAGTAGAATGAAGGAAGATATGGCGGTAATTTGTATTAGTGAGTCAAAATTTACTTTTAAAATCTGAAGTAAAACCTTATGTATTTTTGATATATTGAATTTCCTTAAGGAAATATGGGATAATTTGAAATTATTTGAAACTACACTTTATATGTTGGTTACATGCCTATGGCTTTTAAATCCGCAGTATGGCACTTTTGCCTATATTATAGCTCCTTGAAACATCGAGTTCCTAATATTGAAACATTATATGATACATCATACTTTTTCATTAATGTAATTCCAGTCATGTAAATTTGAATAAATTAAGGTCCCTGTCAAACTCAGTTTAATCTAATTAATCCTCTATTTCAAATATTTAACAAAATTATTGATTTTTCCCCTGTTAAAATTTAAGTAACAACAAATATTTAGTATCATGGAAAAAGAAAGAGAAGTAATACAAATTGGCCAAACATGAATTATCAAAGTTTAAAAGTTAAAATGGGAAAAAACTTAATCTAAGTTTTTAAGATTAATGGATCTCAATGAAACAAAATGTAGAAAGTCAATGTTTGGAGCTTCATGTTCATGTCAAAATGAACTCAGAGAAAGATATGCTGTGTCTGGTTTAAAGCGTTTCATCTCTGCTAGGACAACTGAGTGGGTCAGAAGTCAACCTCTTTGACTGTAAGAATTAGATTCCACTTCTGTTACCTGTGATTTGGAAATTAAACCCTGGAGTGATAAATAATAGAATTTATGTTCCATGTGGGCAGAGAGTTTTGCCTTTTACGTAACTGTATCCTTAAACACTTAGTTCTCGAGAAATAATAAAATTAAAAATGAAAATAATACTAGCAATGACAATATCTCATCTCCTGCAATTTTTTTTTCTGTTTGTCTCTTCAGGGCCGCACCCTCGGCATATGGAAGTTACCAGGCTAGGGGTTGAATCGGAGCTAAACCCACCGGCCTATGCCATAGCCACAGCAACACAGGATCTGAGGCACATCTTCCTGTAATTTTAATAACAATCTGTGAGGAAAGCATTTGATTCTCTTTTTACAGATGGGGAAACTGAGGCACAGAGAGGATGAGTTACAGATTAACTTTGTGATTATGGGGGAAATGGAGCCGAGAGTTAAAATACCATTTTCTCTGTTTCCTGCCCACTATCCTGGACTCACAGATCCACTTTAAAAGGGAGAGAGAGTGAAAACGGAGTTAGAGGGTAGAAAAAGATAACCATGAAACATGTGGCAAAGAAGGATGAACTTAACCTGATATTTTTATTATTTGTTATCCACCCTCTGCCCAAAAGACAACGGCCTAGAGTTTTTCCAACTGTGGATTTATGTAAAAAGATATGAAATTTAAAAATAACCACTAATTAAAAGAATTCACATCTGCTTTTGTTGGAATATAAGGACATTTATTTGTATATGGGCAAAACTTTTTATTTTTGAAGACCAAGGGCATAAATATATTAAATATATATTTAATGTAACACAAAGCGCTAATTACTTAAAATTCCATAATAATATAAAGTTTAAGCTCCACTCACTTTCCCTATATAAACACAGTATTTCTGTAGACTAAGAAAACAGTTCTCTAATAAAGGGTATGATGAATAAACATCATCTCCCCAATTAGATTATCGGTGATGATTCTTAAAAAAAAATTCTGTCTTTACTTCAGAAAGAAAAATTAGATCCTTCTGTCATCGGATTGTGATTGAAGAGTGTTACTGGTTGTATCTATCATTAGTGAATTATACAGATTAACTGGTAATAACAAGGACCATTTATCAGTAACTTGTGGCATGTCATACTATTTAATCATTGGATTATATCAGTTTCTCACTAAAATTAGATTAATTTGCTAAAATTTAGACCTTATGGTCTTGTATTTGTAGTATATTTTTTAACTTTTAATTTTATCTATTTATATTTAATTGATTAGCAATCTGTTGTTAAATACTAACGTCCATATGCTGAGTTTTCTGCATTGTTTACTTTTTTCTTTTAGGGTGCCCAGTGCCGATTCCGACACTGTGAAGAGGCCCTTGGCATTGACACTGTGTGCTCATTATGGAGAGAAGGAAAATGTTTAGATCCACTTTGCAGATTTAGACACATGAAAATGCAGGTAGAATTACTCAGCATCATCATGTTTTAAAAGCATCTCTCTTCAATAATACTGAACTAGACTCTTACCACACAGTAGAAAAGAAATGATTCTTCGTTTCATTACTTGATTTTCGACATTTTGCACTTTGTTCCACTTAAGTACTTAGAAAAATGGGTGGGTATGTTTTAGGAATATCCACTGAATCTTTTTTAAATAGCAGAGCTTAGAACAATTCAAAACCAAGAAACACATATGATCCTAAATTAGCAATTGTAGTAGTTTTTGTCACATTGTGTTGTGTTGTACACATTATATTTATTGTGAATATGGCAACTGATCATTGCATTTCCCCCACCTCCTTTGCCTAGCAAAACTGCAGTATTTCATGCTTCTGGGAAACTCAACCTCTTGGTTGTGTGAAGATCAGTTGTATCTTTTATCACAGCAAACCTCGAAATATCAATGGATTATTTTTGCCACCAAGTAGCAGTAAGTATATTTTCTGAATAACATATACATACCTTACTATAATCTGGCTTTGGAGTAGTAACATAGAGTGGCACATTAAATAAAGTGTGACAAAGTGAGTAATGCAGTTTATTAGCCAATGCATGACGGGATAGTTCTGTCAAAAAACATGAGATAAAGCTAAGAATGAGCCATCAGGTAGCTAACAAAATGAACAAAGATCAAGTTAAACCTCCTCTGACTGTATTTCTAAAGTGGATTTTGTTCATCTGAAAAATGAGATGGCTACAGACCTCACTAGAGTGAAACTCTCATCAAATCATAACACAGCTGGAGCCAAGCTCAAAAGGTTTTGGCTTGACTGACTGTTGCTCCCTGTGAAAGTGCAGAGACCTATCTCATAGGTAGGGAGATGCTCTGGTTTGCACACTTCTGCTTCTAGAAGTGTAGCTATATATGTGGTTCTTCCTAAGACTTCAGTTGTGGAGAAAATGTAATCCCGTAGTTGCAAAATAAGTGGCATACTTCTGTTAAACTAAATGATAATGAGGTTCTACTATGTGGTTACCTTAAACTAGGTTCTGGGAAGGGGATACCAAAAACACCATGTCCTATAACAGTAAATAGCAAGAAGCTTGCTTCGGAGGTCAGGAGTGCTGGGTTTCCCCAGTGCTACATCTGCTCCACTCTCCTGCTGTGGCCACCATATTTCTCATGATGGAATTATTCTTGAAATGAGTTTACAGGGTATCAGTTCTTTAGATTTGAAAATTTTGCTTCAGATAACCCTTGGGAAATGGATGGCCCCAAAGTAGTTCTCTTCCTTATTTTCTTCTGGAAAACTCTGACCTCATAGCCTTCATCATACATGTTTGATGTATGGTCAATATTTCTTTTCATCACTAGACTGTAAACAACACAAGGGTGAGGATCATAACTAGTTTTCTTACCAATGCTTTTCATGATGCCTGGAACACAGATGCTCAGTAAAACTGGATGTGTGGATACATGGTTAGGGGATGGATAGATGACTACTAATGGTAGCATACTGGGATGAAAGTTCTTACACCTATGAAGTGGTTAACTTGGTCCCATTGTTTTACATCTAGTGTGATTTTATTGCAT
The DNA here is from genome assembly GCA_004024745.2 of Catagonus wagneri. Lineage (NCBI taxonomy): Eukaryota > Metazoa > Chordata > Mammalia > Artiodactyla > Tayassuidae > Catagonus > Catagonus wagneri. The sequence goes on along the minus strand of PVHT021183619.1, from coordinate 304,406 downwards.
GAGGGACATTGTACTAAATTATTTATACTTAGTGTAATAGTTTGCTCTCTAAATTGTCTGTGGGTAAAATCTCTGTCTTTCAAACTAGCTCTTTCAGGGCTACAGGAAAACAGAAACTGCATCTCTGGCAAAGGAAAGGTAAAAATAAATGTGTAGCAATTATTGGGTTAATAATAAGACAGACCTTGGACTAAGCTTTATAGGAATACATTTTATTATCTTTATTTACTGGATATAGAATCTAGGGGTCAAAGATAAATTCTGGCTCTTCTGGAAGTCTCCATTTATTTAACAGGTGTCAAAGCTGATCTTAATTCTGGAGTAAGCTTTCTCCTCTCTCAATAGAGTCAAAACTAGATTCAGGCACTGGGACCAACTCTTTCCCTTTGCCATTCTACCTCCATCATGAGAGGGGATAAGCAGGATTCATAGGCTGCCAGTACTCTGCTGCCTCAAAACTCCTTTCCTGGAGTTCCTGTTGTGGCTCAGTGGGTTCCTGACATAGCATTCTTGAGGATCTGGCATTTCCACAAGCTGTGGCATAGGTCACAGATGTTGCTCGGTTCTGCTGTGGCTGTGGCAGTTGCAGCTCCAATTCAAATCCTAGCCCAGGAACTTCCATATGCCTCAGGTGGGGCCATAAAAAGGAAGAAACAAACCAACTTCCCTTCCTCTGTCTACAGCAGACAAGTCTACTCACCTGTTTTGAATTCAACAGGACTAATTTCATTTTGCTCTTTATTCCTATTTATATCAGTTTCTCTAGAAGAATATATATTCCTGTGTGTTTCTCTTTCTCTCTCGCACTTCTACTGTACTCACCACACTTCTGACACCAGACCAGTGTTGTTGTTTTTTTTTTTTCCCCTACACCGAGCAATTATTTGTGACATCAGCTGGGTGTCCTACAATAGAGTTCAATTCTGACACTAACTGGGGTTAGCTCTGATCCGATAGATTAAGGGCTCTGTCCCCAAAGACTGCCTTCCACTTTAGACATCAATTGCAAGGCAGAGGTGTCCAGGTTACCCACAGCTTCTGTTTGAATCGGCTGTAATTTGGAGATTCCCATGATCTCTCTTCTTAGATTAAATAATTTGTTAGAATAGTTCAAAGCATTCAGGGAATGCTTCCTTATGTTTACCTGTTTATTGTTATAAAGGATGCCATAAAGGATACAGATGAACAGCCAGATAAAGACACACAAGGTGAGGACTGGAAGGGCCCAAGCACAGGAGCTTCTTAACAGCTCTATAGTGAACTCCTTTATCTCTTCAAGGTCTTACTCAAATATCACCTTTTAATGAGGTGTACCCTGAATATGTGAAATATAAAAGCCTTCCCACTTTCTCTCTATACATTCCCGTCCTTCTTGGTCTTGCTCTACATTTTTTTTTTTTTTGGTCATTTCCCTTATCATTTTCTCAGATATAATTTACTTCTTCACTACATCTATTTTTGTTGACTCCTCCTCATAGAATGAAATTTACATAAGAGTAGGAATATTTATTTTGTTTACTAATAACTCCTAAGTACCAAACCTAGCGACATAGTACTAACTTTCACAATTTACCTCAGGAAGCCCTGAAAAGTATTTATTCATGTTAAGTGGGTAACTGTTTTTTCCTCTGCCCAGATACATTTCTGTGCTATAGGAAAGAGGATTCAAGTTCTAGACTATAGGAAAATACTAAGCTCAGTTGAATTACGTATTGAACTACCGCATCACCTAGTCATTCTAAATATATTTCAATATCCCTGAAGGTATAATTTGATCTTTTGTAGGCCAAATATTTCCAGGAACATCTATCCAAAGAAATTAAATTACAAAGTTATACCTTTATTAAAATCTACCTTTATATTTCAGATAGTGCATGTGATTGATAAATTCGGGGTGGGATTATGGCAGTTTTTTGGCAGCAAAATAAAACTATTGATCCATACATAGCATTGTGCAATTCATGTGTAAGTTTGTACTTTTGGTTAAAATAAGGTAGTATTTAGGCATTTAAATGCATAAACTGTGAAAATTTCTAGGGCCTCCGCTCCAGGAATTGAGACCCAACACGTAGTCCATATTAAATTGGTGAATTGGAGCCTCTGCAATACTAAGTTACCAGCAGTGTTCTTCCGGAATGAGGTGTCTGCCTAAAGCAATTTTCCATTAGTCTGTTTACTACTGTCTGCTATCTTTAAGCACTAAGTCTAATTATCAGGAGTCCTGAATTTTTTTTGTCTGAGAATATAAAACTGCCAGTTAGTCTTTTTGCAATTTAAACTTTAATTTGCTAATGCATTAAAAAGGTTTTGGACTCTTTTGAAAAAGATTTCATTTGAATGTTGCTAAACCAGATATTTTCAAAAGAGGCCTAGTCCCTCTAGTTATCATCTCTAAGTTTAAAAGCAAGTAGCTTTTAAACAAAATGATAGTGCTAAGAAAACATAACTCAGTTGATATATGCTATAATTGTAGGAATTTGCTAGGTATTTCAGAGTACAATTTATATTTTCTTTACTAGCATTGCTTGTTCTTTCCCCCACGGTATACATGGGTTAAATGATCTGGCGTTGCTGCGAGCTATGGTGGGCCTCAGATCTGTGGTGCAGACTGGCAGCTTAAGCTCCGATTTGACTTCTAGCCTGGGAACTTGTATATGCTATGGGTGTGGTCCTATAAAGCAAAACAAAATAAAACAAAACAACAACAACAACAACAACAACAAAACTCCCTAAATTCTGCTAAGGGACAATTTGTTCAAAACACAGTAGCTTAAACATTGAAGTGATTGTTTCATCTCCTTTGCTGTCACCGTGTTGTTCTGTAATAAACACTTGAATGGATAATTCTATTTATTCTAAGTCAGTGTCTTGGAGATGCCTTGGACAACTGACTATTTGAACACATTAAGCAAATCTTTTGTCAGCTCTTTAGAAGGTCTTAGCCTAAATGAGTATATGTACATGAAATTTTATTATGTCTTGAAAAAAACGTTGTCTAATACATGTTTTTTAAATAATTTAACAAACACTTTGACTTGAATATTTGAGTTAGTAAACCACAGACTAGTTGTGTGTGTGTGTGTGTGTGTGTGTGTGTGTGTGTGTGTGTGTGGATAAGACACAGAGTAAGACAATTATTAATAATTATAAAAGGCAAAAAACCCCTCAGTTCAGTTCTTCCCTTTTTGGGGGAGAGGGAGAAGGATTGAATAAACACCACCCACATGATGGTAACCCCTGGGACAGTTAGTGTTTGGCTGGGAGACTCCTCATCCTGACTAACACTGTCTACTCTCATCCATGATCTACAGTGCTTCTAAAATGTGGAAAAATATCAGGGCAGTTACCCAAATATTAGTTCCCAGGCCTAACATTTGTTAGTCACATTTGAAATGCCCACAAATTTGCATTTTAGGACTATAGAAACTAAAAATTTATTTATGATTTTTAAAAAATAAAGTGCAATTATCAGAAATGGAACCTGGCACTTGGCTGAACTGCTGAAAATTTAACAGTCAGTTCTCATCTGCTGATCTGAGCCCGCTCCAGCACACCACTGATTTTAAGAGGAGAAATTCAACACAGTCTGATTTAAGGGAAAAAAAATGATTGGTTCACAGAACTGAAGAGATTAAGGACAGAGCTGACCTCAGACCTGACTAGATCTAGGCCTTCCTTTGTTTATTCTTGGATCTGGGCTGATCAGTTTCTTCCATACTCTGTAGTTGCCCCAGAAGATTCTAAATTCTGGAGGCAGAATAATCAATGATGGAGAACTCTGGGTCAGATTTGGTTAAAATCTCAACTTGCCACATAATTACCACCATAATTTTGGGTAACTTAGTATCTTTGTGGCCCTATTTCTTCATCTGTATAATTAAGTAGTAATAGTACCTATGTTGTGGGATTATGTTGACATTTATTGAATTAATACCTAATAGTTTAGAAGAACACCTGAAAGAATAAGCACTCAGTATCATCATCATCATCATCATCATCATCATCATCAATTAACCTCAGAAGAAACAGATCTTTTTCCAGCTAAAGCCTTAATATTGAACATCATCTAAAATATGGGGAATAGGCTTATCCCTAACAATTGTTCAGACCAGAGGAATAGCTAATCTTTGTAACTAAGAGGTCATATTCAGTCAAGTTAAATGTATTGAAGATGGGAAAAAGGTATTCCCCAAAGCAAAGCTGACAACATTACCTTAAACAAGGAGAGGGATGACTATAGGGGAAGCCAAAATAATAAATGTTTATTACATAATATAAAAATGTATGTTTTTCCAAGGCAGATTAAATATATCTTCCTTCTCCTCTCAGATCCTTTAAGAAATATGTTATATAAAGTAATAATTATAACAATATGTTTTTATGTTTGTAACATTTATAGATATATAAAAAGTTTTATAGGGAATATAGATATAAATATACTCAAAATTCTAAACAACTAAATGCAGCAATATTTTTTTAAAAAAATGATTAGAGTTCATGAGTTCATGACCAAGTGGTATTTATCCCAGAAATGCAACATTGGTTTAACTTCAAAAAATCAAATATGGAGTTCCCATTGTGGCTCAGTGGAAATCTGTTATTCATGAGGATGTGGGTTTGATCCCTGGCCCTGCTCAGTGGACTAAGGATCCAGCATTGTCAAGATCTGTGGTGTAGGTCACAGATGCAGCTCATATCTGGCATTGCTGTGACTGTGGTGTAGACCAGCCGCTGCAGCTCTGATTCAACCCTACCCTGGGAACTTCCATGAGCTAGACATGTGGCCTTAAAAAAAACAAAAAACAAAACAACAAAACAAAACAAAAACAATTACTGTAATAATACACCAGATCAATAGAATAAAGGACAAAAACACATGATTCTCATAATATATGAATAAAAGGCATTTGACAAAATTTAGCATCCTTTCATGATAATAAAAACACTCAACAGACTACAAGTAGATGGTAACTTCTTCAACCCGATAAAGGACATATATGAAAAATCCACAGCTAGCATCATACTTAAGGGTATGACCAAAAGCTTTTCCCCTGAATCAGAAAAAAGATTAAAGATTTTTTTTCTTGCCACTTATATTCAAGCCAGGAGGATTGGGAAATAAGACTAAATAAAAGGCCTTGAGTTTGGAAAGGAAGAAGTAAAATTATCCTTATTTGTAAATGATCTTTTATTTAGAACCTTCTAAAAATTTGTTTTAACCTATTAGAAATAATAAGTTCAGCAAGGTTGTAGGGTACAAGATTAATATACTATAATTGATTGTATTTCCATATAGTAGCAATGAGCAAACTGAGGATTAGATAAAAAACAATTCCATTTACAAGAGCATAGAAATATTTAGGAATTACTTTAACAAAAGAATTGCAAAACTTAAAACTGCAAAACGTTGTCAAGAAAATTGAAAGATATAAAGATAGATCATGTTCATATACTGGCTCTATTGTTAATATGGCCTACTCCCCAAATTGATCTATAGATTCAATGCCACCCTTATCAAAATCCCAATTGACATATTCATAGAAGTTGACAAGCTAATTCTAAAATGTACAGTTGACCTCTGAACAATAGTGGAGGTTAGGGGACCTGACCCTCCAAGCAGTCTAAAATCCTAGTATAACTAATAGTTGACCCTCTGAATCCATGACTCCTCTGTATCCGCAGTTCTACATCCTCAGATTCAGCCAACCTTAGGTTGTGTAGTACTGTAGTATTTACTATTTAAAATTAAAAAATACATATATAAGTGCACCCTCGAGTTCAAGCCCATGTTGTATATAGAAATTCAAGCGACCCAGGATAGTAAAAACAATCTTGAAAATGAAAATCAGAGTTGTAGAACTCACACTGATTTCACATTCTAGAAATTACTACAAAGCTGTAATCAAGACCATCTGGTACTGGCATAAAAATTGATATATAGATCAATGAGATAAAGTCAAGAGGACAGAAATGAACCTTGCCACAAATCAATTTATGGACAATTGATTTTGACAAAGCTGCATAGACCATTCAATGGGGGAAAGAATAGTATTTTCAAGAAATGGTACAGGAGTTCTCATTGCGGTTCAGCTGTAATGAATCCGACTAGTAACCATGAGGTTGCAGTTTCAATCCATGGCCTTCGCTCAGTGGGTTAAGGATCTGGCATTGCCGTGAGCTGTGGTGTGGGTCACAGATGCAGCTCAGATCCCATGTTGCTGTGGCTGTGGTGTAGGCCAGCAGCTGTAGCTCTGATTTGACCCCTAGCCTGCTAGCCTGGGAACCTCCGTATGTTGTGAGTGTGGCCTTAAAAAAAAAGCAAAAAAAAAAATAAAAGTGTGAAGACAATTGGAGAACCACATTAAAAAATTAACTTGGATTTCTTCTTTATATCCTACACAAAAATTAAAATAGTTCAAAGAACTAAATATAAGAGCTAAAATTATAAAGATTTTATAAGAAACTGTGGGTAACACAGTCTTCTTATGACACCAGAAGAACAAGCAATCAATGAAAAAATGAATTTCATCAAAATTAGAAACTTTTGTGTTTCAAAAATACCATCAAGAAAGTGAAAATAACCCACAGAATGGGAGAAAATATTTGTGAATTTTATATCTGATGAGGGACTTGTATCTAGAATATAAAGAACTTTTACAAGTCAATAATATAAAGATAATCCCATCACAGAATAGGCAAAGAATCTGAATAGACATTTTACAAAGATATAAAAATAGCCAAGAAACCTGAAAAGATGCTTATCATCATTAACCCTTAGATAAATGTAAATCAAAATCACGAGATACCACTCACAGCTACTAGACTGGTTTATTCAAAAAGATAACAAGAGTTGACAAGGATGTGGAGAAAGTGGAATCTTCATACGTTTCAGGTAGGAATGTAAATGGTCCAGTTGCCTTGGGAAACAGTGCAGCAGTTCCTCAAAAGATTAAATAGAATCACTCTATATCCTCCTTATTCACGTCTAAGTATATACTCGACATATTAAAAAATTTGCACAAAAATATTCATACCATTATTATTTATAGCAGCCTAAAAAAGTGCAAACAACCCAATTGTCCATCCTTTGATTAATGGATAGATGGTGGTATATCCATACAGTGAAATAATATTTGGTTATAAAATACATTATGGTAAGTGAAAGAAATCATGTACAAAGAACTAGATATTGAATGATTGCATTTATATGAAATACCCATAGTAAGCAAAATTGTAGAAACAAAGTATAGGGCTGCTTTTGTGTAGGGATTGGGACATTGGGTGTTCGTGGAGAGTAACTGCTAATAGGTATGGGTTTCTTTTTTCGGATGATCCTAATATCCTAAAATTGATCATGGTGATGGTTGCACATTTCTGTGAGTATATTATAAAGCATTGCATTATACATTTAAGTGGGTGAATTGTATAACATGAATTATATCTCAATAAAACTTTTAAAAAATGTGACTCTAACATTTACTGTTTTGAATGTTCAGTGAAGCTTTTCTTTGCAACTAATGACAAGTCTTGGGAATATATATTGAGAACAGCTAAAAAGTTCTGTTTAAAGCCATGTTTTTCTTTCAAGTTTCTTACTGGTGCTCTCTTTTCATTGATGCCCAAGACACTTTCTCAAGAGTGATATATTCTTTAACAGTCCAGAAATGGAAAAAACAAAAATTTCAACAAAAACTCCGAACATATTCTACCATGCATTTGAATTCAGAACATTCCACGATGGACTTAGTTTTTCTAAGACTACGTGTATTCATTTGCTGTTACTGCTGTTATGAATTACCCCTAATCAACTGGCTTCACCAACTCAAGTTTATTATCTTGTAGTTCTGTCATTTAGGAATTCTCTAACAGAGATTTAAGAGATCTCTCTGAATTAAAATTCTCTAACAGAGATTTAGGAGATCTCTCTGGACTGCATTCCTTCTGGAGATTCTGGGAGAGAATCCGTTCCCTTGCCTTTTCCAGTTTCTAGAGGTATTCTCTATTCCTGGGTTCATGTTCCCCTTCATCCTTCTCTGGAGTCAGCCATGGATAGTCAAGTCCTGATACTGCATCACTCTGACCTAGTGTCCATACTCACATCTCTTTCCCTGGCTCTCTTTTCTCTGCATCTCTCTCCTGCTTTCAGATAGTCTCTTGATTACCGTGGGCCCATCTGTATAACCTGCCAATTTTGAGGTCTTCTAATTAGCAATCTTAATTCCTCTTTCTCATATCACTAATGTACGTACAGGTTTGGGGGATTAAGGCATGGATATCTTCTATCACAATGTGATTTTCTCCTCGTAGACATGTAATTTGATTAATCAGTAAAGGAGGATTTCCCTTTGGGACAATACACTATAGACAATTTTAGCATGAGTAAAATGTAGACTTTTATTTTGTTAAGTGGAGCAAAGCCTATTGCAAACTGAGGCCTGTTTCATGTAAACTAATTTTAGGGCAAAAATAGTTGTAGAAATTGTGGATCTGCAACATGGCTGATTTCTTTCAAATTATCGGAATGGTTGCATACTCATTGAAAGGCTTCCTATAACCCAGGGCCCCAGACAGATGATCATTGATCTGGGGCCGTGGTTTCCAAACTTGGCTGATTTTTTAATTATCTGAGACCTTTAAAAAATAGTATCAGATTTCCAGGCTTTAATCTAGGCCTGCTGAATAAGAAGTTTGGAAAGCAGAGACCCAAAGTGTGATATGAATATTTCTCTAGTTGATTCTGATAATTAGCCAAATTTGATAACTATTAGGTTGAAAAACAAAGGGAGTTGAATAAGTAATGATAGACCATGCATATGTTCACTAGATTTTTCTGTTTTTTGCTGGTTAATTTAGAAGGTTGCAGAATATTTAAACATAACCTAGAGCTTTGGTCCATTTGACCCATGTGTAGTCAATAGAGGAATCTGAAGGTATTAGTCCCACTTCCAAGTTATCATTCTCCCAGACACAGAAAACTAGAACCACTGGATTTTTTTCCTGTTTTGAACATATGTACTCTGCCATTATAAGCTATGCCTTATATAAGTTTGCCTTTGTTAATTTATTTATGACTAGTTATTCTTATCCCATGGATGTAATGCAAGAGTACAGTAATGCTTATGATCATTTTGTATTTATACCAAAGGTGTGGTATATACCAAGTCATGGCTGTAATTACTATCTAAAGTCTATTAAATAGCATGTTTTACACACCTTACTAGCAATATGTTATTTTTTGTAAGTCATTTTAATAACCTTTCCAGAAATAAGAAGAGATGCCTTTTAACAAAATATTGCAGGAGGACAGTGGTTGATCACTGAGCATGCTTATAATGTACATCTTGAAAAGACTGAAGTATTTCATTTTTTTTCTGTAGATATCACACTACAGAAAGAAACTCAGGAAGGAATTCCACCCCCAGCCCAAAGTCAGGAACCTCTGAAACCTCAGGAGAATATATCACGACCTATTCACCATCCCTTAGTGTTAAAAACTAATTTTGAGGAGGAAGAGGAGGAAGGAGATGAACAAAATGGTTAGTAAAACTTTTCTCAGATTTACAATGCATACCCAAAAACCCTATAATATTTTATTACCTATTTGTTTAATTATTAGAAGTTTATAATGTAATATGTAAGACATATTTTGGTGAGAAAATAGCTTTAATTTTATTAAATTCATTATGTTCTAATTTTTTCTATGTCTATACATATGATCATTTGGATGGAAAAGTTTTTGTTGTATGATGGCTAAGAGACAAAGCTCATGTTTAAATATGTACAGATGCTTGTAGGGATACTAATAATCTGTTTTATTTGTATATAATTTAACATGGATGACATTGATTTGTATAACTTATTTATGTATAACATGGATATACATGAGTATCACTCTGTGTTGTGACTATGTCTGTCTCACATTTAATCATTGAAGTTATAGATATCAGTAGAGTAGTTTTTAATTTACAAAGCACTGTCTTCAGCACAATCCCAAGTAATCTTTGCAGAAGTATAAACAAGGTTAGAACTAGGCCCTTTGCACTGTAGTCCATCCTATTCTCTAATATCATCACAGCACCACAGAGCTGATAAATATGTACAGACAAGATAAAAAGCAGAAAAATAAATTCTCGATCTGTTTCTGCCCTGGAATGTATCCTTCAATGGAGACACAGAATGTGGGCACATTGAAAAGACTGAAACATTCATTTTCTCTGTAGCTATAACACTACAGAAAGAAGCTCAGGAGGAAATTGTGCCTTTGACCCCAGAGTCAGGAAGTCCTGAAACCTCAGGAGGATTTGTCATAACCCATTCACCATCCTTGTGTGTCCTTTTCTGCTGTTGTTGCATGTCTCCCAGACCTACATCCTCCTCCCCCACACAAACAAACATGATCTCAAATGGGAATCTATACTTCCTGCTTGTCAAGACACATAATGTATAATTAGTCATTTCTTTTCTCTTGACTGATTTCTTCCTAATATGTGAAATACAGCAATTAGAAACATTTACCCACATGCAAATTATTGATTTAAAATATTTTTAAAACACTAATCTGTTCATGAGAACAATGTTTGGGATTTTTCATTCTGGCTTATAAATTTTCAGATTATTTGGCTATGGGACAATTTAATTTAAAAACAATATATCCTATAGATGCTTCTAGTTTATGGACAAAGACTCCTGAAGAAATTGAAGAAAAAAGAGCAATAAAGGAGATGTGTTATAAATCTGGTAAGAAATCAAACATTTATGGATTTTCTAATATTTGGTGTGACAAATATACTAAACCTTAATTTTCTTTTGGGAGATTAGGTGAATACTACAGAATTCATACTCCTCCAGATATTTCATCATCTAAAAGCATAGCCTCTGCAGTGGAAAAAGAGTTAGAAAAGCCTTTGGAAAATGGCAGTGAATTGCAAGAAGGTAAGGGATGAAAAGGAAGCATTTCAAGGTGATGAATAAGAGATACTTGGTATGATAGGCTGTGAATTATTTAGTAACATGTGCAGAAGAGTCAAATAATAATGCATCAGAATTGAGTGATAAGGAAGTGATTTTATTGGAGACCTAAATTTAATATGAAAAACTGCTGTTCATGTAATTATATTTTCCCAGAGGTACCACAGAATTAATAGGCTTCATAAACACATGGTGACACTACACACCCCATGAAGTAATTCTGTAAATATTTCGTTTTTGCCATTTTATTTGTCCATGAAAATGAAACTCCTTGTGAAACAGGTGTAGATTTTTCTTTATAAGTAGAAATGACAACTTAGCCATAGAAGGACAAAGGGAGATCACAGAACAACATTAGCAGCAGAACAAGGTACATTCATTCATTGAATGAGTGCTTTTTGTGTACTAGCTCATTTCAGGGGCAATGCAAGGGAAGAATTCTAACGCTGTACCTTTTGTGGATCTTACATTTTGGTGTATCTGATTTTCTCTTGGGCAAGATAAGAAGAACATTATTTTCTAGCTATAAAACAAGGAACTCAGAGAAAAATCAATGGATGCCACGAGTTTAAGTAGTTTTCTTGCCCTTCTCTATTAAAAAAAAAAAAGATAGTTGGGAAAGTCTCTCAGGATCAAAATGAGTGTAGGATAAACAATAAACAGACTGTCTTGGAAGTCCCTATGTGTGGCAAACTGTTTAAAAATGTGGCAGTAGGTGGCAGCAACATACCATCAGAAGGCAGAACAATCACAAAGACCTAGCTGATAGGTGAACCTTCTTTTAAAGACTGAATTTTGCGGACGAGAAAAAAGAAAAAAAAAAGAAGAAACTATACAGGTTAGAAATGAATATTAAAAAAATGGCAGGTTATAAAGGCAGTTATATGCACTTTCACTTTATATTATGGTTTTAAAGTTTTTTATTTTAAAATAATTTCAGTTAGTCATGAACACTCTTTACTCAGATTTTCCCAAATGTTAGCATTTTCCACGATTTTTCACTCTCTCTAAATTCAGACATTGTTATTTTTTCCATGTTATTTGAGCGTAAGCTGCAGGCATGATGCTCCTACCTAAAACTCTCACATAAATGTAGTATAAATATCAAAATCAGGAAATTACTACCAATACAGTATTATTTACATACTTAAAATATTTTTCACCAGTTGTACCATCAATGTCCTTTATACCAAAATGATGTTTTTCCCCCTGGTTCAGAATACAGTCTAGAATCACATTTTGTGTCAGATTGTCATAGCTTTTTTTCTTTCTTTCTTTTTTTTTTTTTCATTTTTGGTTGCTCCATGGCATATGGAGTTCTTGGGCCAGGGATTAGATATGAGCTGCAACTGTGGATCTTTTAACCCGCTCTGCTGGGCAGGGATTGAACCTGCGTCCTGGCGCTGCAGAGACGCTGTTGATCCCATTGCTACAGTGGAACTGCTGTCATAGTTTTTTATATACACTTTTAAATAATTTATTTTAGGAGAAAATTATCTAGATATTTATAAGGAAAATGGTGAGAATTAATTATCAGTATAATTAACATTTTTATCAATAGTAAACCTAATATTTTTTGCTCAGATTTGTTCATAGTGAGTAGCAGATGAAAATAAAAGAAATATTATAAAATTCATTATACCAAAAGTACGTCAAATAAAGTAAACGTATATACAACATTGTGTTAGATTGCTTAAATTTTAAAATCGCCACTTGATACATTATCCACATAGGAAAATGAACTTGCTTGCTGCTTTCCTGATGATTATATATTTGCTTAAAATTTGTATATATATGTAAATTTATTGTTCATCCAGTCACCATGCAAACAATACTTGCATTAAATTTTAGGTTTTTTACTGTCTTCATAAAATCTATCATAAACTTGTCTAAAGACCTAATGGTTCCTGGAGTGATTACTTTTCCCTTGATTTCTAGGGGATGGTCTGACAATTCCAATAAAATTTAGCCTCTTTGAAAGGCAAGGTGAGATAAAAGCATCACTGCATAGGAAAACAAGGACTGACATTGCTGCTTTTGAAAATGGAGGTGAGTTCATTTATTACTGATTCATGCTGAATATATCACCATATAATAAATGGATCTGAATTTTCTTTCTCATAATTAATTTGTTTCATCAACATATTTTTGATGTTGAAATTGTGTATAATCTATTGCTGTAGATGAATCTCTGTAGTAGAACGTTTGGCACAGGATGTGCATTCTATAAATATTTGTAGTATAAATGATTTTCTGTTTAAACAGTTGAATGACTGACTGTATAGAGACATTTATAAACTTTAGAGATGACTGGAAGTTAATATGCTGAGGTACACTCAAACTGTGATAAACATAACCTTTTATGTCTAAGACATTTAAGTCTAAGACATTACTGGTAGGTTTTCTTCAAGTTGGCAAAGACCTGATATTATACAGATTGTAAAGAAAAACATAAATGCTTTTATTGGCGACAAGATTTCAAAATGATTCAGTAATGTGTGTCAGCTACTAAATAAATAAGGTAAACTCACATTGAATTATTAATAGTGGTATAGGAAGATAATTAAATGATGTCATTTAAAATAATAGTCTGACCTATAGAAAGATGCTCCATAAATGTCACCTATTATTATACTGGTTCCACTGATTTCTGTACAGAGAGCAGTCCACATTTTTGCATCATTTTTAAAAAGGTTACTTGAAACAAATATTTTCTGTTAAGAAAGTATAATTTGTATGGTGAAGGATCTGGAATTAAGTAATATTCAAAGTAACTATGGATATTTATCCTAGAAAATAGATCTTTAGGGAATATAAAAACTACTCTCACATATCTGAAGGTATTAAATGGAAGACGAAATATATCCACTCTGAGTATCCCTAAAGTGTAGTAAAGGGTGGAAGCAGTAATTGTTACATGGAAAAGTGTGTTGACTGTGAATTTTCTTACAAGCATCTCTATGTAAGTGTACAAACTGTATATTCATATACATGCACACATATTAATCTAAACATATGTGATTAGAGATGGTGATAGTATCATTGAGAAATATTTAAATATAGGTAGGCAAATGGAATATTTTAGAGGAGGATTATCCTGTATTGAAAGATAGTTTTGTACAACTTTCTGCCATCATTGCCCCTGACAGTAAGTTATTGTCATAGGAGGTGACTGCTATGTTCCACAGAGGATCATATTTCTTGGAGTAGATGAAAATCAAGCTTCAACTGAAGAGAAGGAAGTCACCATGTCAAAATGTTCAAGTGCTAAAGGTAAGGAGCCAGTCTATATTTTGATCCATTTGTAATTTGAGTAGATAAGTTAAAACATAAAGCTCGATTGTTGCAGAACCAATACAAAAGGCAAGGTAATACATAAAAATATACATTAAATACACTAAAGGGGAATCACGAGCCCTAAGTTTCCTGTCCTGATTCTGTCCCTAATAGATTGCCTATGGGGCTTTTATCTTTTTTAGCTTCAGCTTCCTTATCTGAAACATTGGCTTGTTGGACTACATAGTTTCTGGAGTCTTGCTAGCTCTAAAGTTATTGGTTCTTTTAAATGGTAAAACTCAAGTCCTTTTTAGAGGCTTTTGCTTTTTATTTTTTTCAATTCCAATATATGATTGATTTTTTTTTCTTTTTTCTTTTTAGGGCCACGCATGTGGCATATGGAAGTTTCCAGCCTAGGGGTGGAATTGGAGCTGTAGCTGCTGGCCTACACCACAGCCACATCAATACCAGATCCAAGCCGCGTCTGCAACCTGCACCACAGCTCATGGTGACACTGGATCCTTAACCCACTGAGAGAGGCCAGGGATGGAAGGAACTTCATGGATACTAGTCGGATTCATAACAGCTGAGCCACAATGGGAACTCCCATGACTGAATTTTCTTAGAAAGCTTTGAGAAGATATGTGTATTGACTGAGAATAGAATTAATTTCATGTTGACTTCTCCACTTTATGTTTATTACGAAGTATAGTCTGAAATAATCCAGAGATATGATAATAAAATACTTTGTCTATAGTTTTATGGTTGACTTACCGGGCTTAGAAACCCCTAGCTGATACCTCTTCTGGGCAGCTCCCTCAGTCACAGATGGTACAGCTGTCCTGTAATTAGAAGACTTCACATATTCTCCCTCTAAATATTAACCTATTTTATATATTATTTTCCCCACCATTAAATAAATATTCTCAAGAACAGGAAATTTATGATCCAAATTATCCTTATGGAATATTATATGTAAATCTCTTTTCCTCAGTCCATCAAAAAAGCACCTCTAACTACACTAATAATGGTAGCCACCATTCACATATGGCTGTTTAAGTTAATTTAAATTAAATTAAATTTTAAAATTCAGCTCTGCCTTTGCACTAGCAATGTCTTAAGTGCTCAGTATCCACATGTGACCATTGGCTGCCATTTCGGACAGCACAGATTTAGAATGTTACCATTATTGTAAAAAACTTTATTGGACAGTCCTGCTCCAACACTTAGAACAAGCGAAAGTTGTTATAAATATTTGTGCATCCTTGATTTAAATTGCCACATTTGATGTAAAATTGACAACCTTTTATTTTTCGGTACGGTGGTATTAAAATATTGCCACAAGGATGTAATTTACATATTGAAAGTAATAGGTGTATTTTCAGATATTTAAATATTTTGCTGGTAACAAATTTGTGGGGCTTAGTGTGGTAATTAGGGAATTTCAGTGACAGATTCTAAATATTAATATACATATCTATTTTAAAGAAGTATGCCCATCATATAATGTTTGAAAAGTGAAATACCAACTGAAACACTTCTTTTACTAATATTGACATCTTATTTTCTTAATTTGCTTTAAAAGATAACAAGGACAGTCCTCATCCAAAGCGTTCCCTAACTACCCGACTAGTACCTACAACGCATGTATTAAATGCTACTGAGAATATCAGTATGAAGTGCAGAGAGGACCCCTCTTCAAGTGAGACATTAGCTCTATCACTTTTTGGCCTTAGATATATTTGTCTTATCATGAATTTGTTTTGCTTATTTGAAATAGAATTTTTAAAAAGAAAGAAAAAAGATGGTTTGAAAATTATTCAGGATTAAGAATTAAAGACACCATATTCTACTAACTCTGACAAGGAATTGTGATGTAGGTCCTAGTAAATTATATACATTCCCACTAGTTTAATTTAGATATTAAAATGAATAACATACTACCTTCACGGAAGATTCATTAGTAGAGCATTTTAAATTTAACTCTTTGTGGGATACATTAGTGAGGTTTTATTATGTTTCAGATTATGTTTCTTAGTTTGGCTTCTCTTTCCATTTAGTACCCTGGGCTTCCTCTCTTGATACTACAATTAAGACTCATGAATCTTCCTGTTTCCCTTCCTCCCTCCTTCCTTTTCCATATTTCATTTATTAAACCCCGTGATATTCTGTGACCCTAACTTGGCACTGAATGGATCTATGATGGGTTATCTCCAAGAAGCTTAGTTTAGCGAAACTTGTGAAAAATACGGTTTCCAAATTTTAGGAGTAGGAGCCTGAGAGTAAGGCTGGAGCATGATGTTTGGAGAGGAGGTGATGAATTGGAGCTTCACTGAAGGCTTACTGCTCAAGCTGAAGATGAGAACTAGGGCAAAGAGATATAGCAGTCCAATATAGATAACTGGTTCAAACTATGTAGTGAAATTGATATTCATTTCCTCTGTGTAGTAGTTACTCGTGAATGTTCAAGATCTCCACACAGAGAAATAATGAAGAATCCCCCTCTCTACTAAATTGTTCTAAGGTTCTCTGAAGATATGTACGTTAGAAATTCCTAGAAAATTCAGCATGCATATAAAATTTTACATACAAAAATATGCAAGCAAAAAAATGAATAATTTTGTGATCTTAGCACTTACAAATTCTGATTTTTCAGTCTTGTTTCACCAAACTATATATCCAATTTCTTAAGATCTTAAAACAATAAGGTGATATATGCTAAAAGTATTTTATACTAATCCAACTTCTTAAGAAATAGTAGTTTTGGCTAAAAAAAGTACAGATTTATCTTCACGATAACAATTATACAGCTACTTAAAAATAACATTATAATGAGGTATATAGTTAGATTTGGATTGTAATTTTATGTTCTTTAAAAAGAATCCACAGTTTCTTTGGAGAAAAGCGTTTTTCTCTAGAGAAATATAACTTGTAAGTTTTCTCATCAATCAATTTCTAAGATAGAGGTTTTTTTGGTATTTAAAAATAAACCACCCTTTGTTCTAGAAAGTAAAGTATCAGGGTGGCACATTTATTTTTTTCTCTTGCTTGACATGTGAATGCACAGATATATAATTATCACCTGCAGTAATTTTCAGATGAAACCATCTCTTAAAAAACCGTAAAAATTTGTATCTTCTTTAAGTGAATGATGTCCAGCCAGTGAGGAAGCCTCATTTTAAAGGTGTGAAAAAAAGAAAATGGATTTATGATGAACCAAAGAGCTTTCCTGGCCCAGGAATGCGGAGAGGTAAAGTGTTTGTGTATTTAATATTCCTAAATTGCCATTTAGGAATGACAGATTAAATAATATTTTAAAGGAGATTAAATAACATTTTCTAGCTTAAAAACAAGTCATTGTCATGCAGCATGTTATTTTATATGTCAACTCAACTCTAATAAACTTAGTTTTGTGGCTTATATTATCTTCCATTGTGCTATCAGACATTTAAAGGGCAGTATGTAATTTATGGGTGTGGAACCAGCTTGTTTTATCCCTCACTCTCTTTCCCCCTTTCTTTTATAGCAGTACAGGCTCCAAATCCCAAAAATAAAATAAGTTACCATCGCAATAATAGAAACAGAAATTCTGAGAATGCATCCTATATTCACGTTCAGAAAGATGCTGTCAAGACTGTCTCACTGAATGCACCTCCCCGCAGCAGGCCCACAAACTGGTCCTACAATAAAGTCGGTATCAACAAGGAACCCAAATTCAACCTCTGTTCAGGTGAGACTCTATACTTACAGAAGTTCTTTACTCACGTCTGTGGTCTTCATTCCCATGGAATAGCCTGATGGTCCAGCTAATCTTAATTGCTACCCGCCCCCTCCCCTTTTTTCAGGCCATCACTACCATCACATCTTAGAAAAACAGTAAGAAGATTTTGTCCATGTGCAGGAATGCACAGGATTAAAAGGATATTGGAAAAAACATGTTGGGGGCAGATGGCCTGACACTGATCCTCCTTAGAGTTTTGTCTCAGAGCACTGACTGCACTTTGTTTTCCCTGCATAGCTTTATTTCACTCTGGAGGACTGTTTTTGAATGGTTGACATTTCCTTGTTCCACTAACTGCATTGTTCAGTTGTCACTTTCAGGCTAGTGCCTTGGTGTTTCTTTAGGCCTTCATGATTACTTTCTGAAAGGGTTAGTTTTGGGGTTAACGGTAATGTTTTTTTAACAACCTCTCATCTCTCTCACCCATGTCCAGTTTGCTTCTAAATCATTTATTTCATCATGTAACAGGCAAAGTCAGAAAGTACAAGGCCGAGAGGGAGGAGAGAACAAAATCTCCTTTTATACTGTCTTAGCTAAATTTTGCTCATTTAAAGTTGTGTTTTAGTTTTTTCAGCTTAACAAAAAGTCACTCAATTCCTTGTCATTTCATGTTTGTATTTTCCTATGTTCACAGTCTAGTTAGTGAAGTTCTGAATTGTGTAGTTTTCAAAACATAAGTAAAAACTCTATGTCTCTCATATCCTTCCTTTAACAATTTAAATAGAAGTTAGATTTATTTAAATCACTTTTCTTCTATTTGTTTTAGAATAGAATGTTGTATGGATTTATATGTAGAAATATGTGAAACAGACTTTTAATTTTATTATTATTATTTCCTTATCAATTTTATTATTTTACTGTGATGAGATAGCTGTGAAGAATATAGTAACCCTCAGAACAGTTTGGTATCATTGTCTAGATTTGTGTTAATATGACTGCATCTTCCTCCCTTCCTTCCTTCCTTCTTTTCTCTCTGCAACTATTAACAGAATTGTATGTAAAATCATGTAAAGCCAGGAAATGAAATAGTTTGATCATGTGCACATATTATACTCTTCTTTAGCCTAGCCTCTTGGGATGTGGCTTTATTTGAGGAACTGAACAGCCAATTAAGGAATGTGTAACTGTTTTCACTGACAATTTATGTAATCTTAATAAGCTCACTTGTATCTCTGATGCCTTAGCCTTGAAATGGTGAAAGGAATTACTTACAGAACGGGAGTTCCCGTTTTGGTTCAGTCGTAAAGAACCTGACTTGTATCCATGAAGACGTGGGTTTGATCCCCGGACTTGCTCCATGGGTTAAGGATCCGGCTTTGCCATGAGCTTTGGTGTAGGTCACAGGTGTGTCTTGAATCCCACGATGCTATGGTTGTGGCATAGGCTGGCAGCTACAGCTCTGATTCAACTCTTAGCCTGGAATCTTACATATGAGTGGGTGTGGCCCTAAAAAGCCAAAAAAAAAAAAAAGAAAAACAGGAAAAAAAATTAGAAAATAGCTTCACCTCTGATATGTTTATAAATTGGAATAGTAGTCCTGGAATATGATTTTAACATTATAAAATATTTAATTCTTTTTTCCTTTTTCTCTCAGATAAATATATGTCAACATCATATAATGGTTCAGCCTGGCGAAAAAGAATTCCTTTTCCAAAAACATATTCAAAAACTGAAAAAATATATACAGGTAAATGTTTCCTAGTGATTTTGTCTCAGATAATTCTTTAAATGAATGACAGGTTTTTAAGCTCAAGGAACATATTTAGAAAGTTTAGAGAGTTTTGATGGTATATATGGATACAGTTACTTTTAGTGATATCTTGTCTACTGGCAATTTAATTTTACTTTTTAAAATTGTTTTAAAATGCTGATTTTTATGTGTTATTAGAAATGTTTTGATTTATTAATCGCCCTAGAAGCATAGAGAATTCAGCAATTATATAATATGTTCAATGTATTCTTTGTTGAACTACAAAGCACTAGATAAAACTACATTTTGAGACAAAATTAAAGCCTACTGTATCCACCATGGACAAATATTGGCTTGTGCAGACTGACAGATATAAGATGTACTTCCAAGGCTGAGAAGTTCAAAATAATTGTGGTCTCATGTCTCTTGTGCTCTGTGCTCTGGGAGGATGTAGGGATTCCGGGAACAGCCCCAGGGTAAAGGTTTATAGCAGACCTGACCTCAGGTTCTGGGTATGATTCTTTTACTGAAAAGCTTGGTGTCTTCCCCCAGTGTATTCTGGGGCTGGTTTAGTAGTTTCAGAAAACCACAGGGTAAAATGATTTCTGTTACTTCTTGGAAAACTGAACATTTCAGAAAAAGTCTTAGATGGGAATTCCTACCCAAATCAGTAGCCTGAACTTTCAGAATCATCTGAAATCATTAAACTCTTATACAAGAGAGTCCCAGAATCAATCAGATCACATCCAGACTAAAAACATTACAAATTAAATAGCTGATATCTTCTAAAGTGGTATTTTCTTAACTCTTAACTGCAACTGTATGTCAGTATGCAGGTCTGTACGTGTATTTATTTATACAGGTGTCAATTGTTTTTCTTTTTCCCTATCTTTTCCCAAATCATACTGTACTGCAACAGAACTCTGCTGAAGGGCTATTTAATTGATTATATTTTCTCTTAACTTCATGTGGGTTGCACTTAATTTTGGGAGGAAGGAGGTGAAAAACCAATGAAAATCGTGGATAAAATTACAAATTGTCAAGCCATGGTTTCCTTGTGGGTGGGATGCTATTGAGAGTATTAAAGGATGTGCTTCTCACCCCTGCCCCTGTCCCAATGACTGCACTTTTATCTCAGAAGCCTTCCCTCATTGCATTCCTCATAGTTAATGATGAATTCCTGAAGGATTCAGGGGAAGGCAGCATCACTTTAGAGTATAAAACATGTACCACCATGTACAGCAAAGAAAAGAGGATGTGAGCTGACAAAACTGCTTTTTGCTTTCAATCTGGAGAGTAAGAAAGAGGGTATGGAGAGATAGCAAGACACCAGAATCAGTTGGGAGCCACTTACTCAGTATTAGTCCCTCTTCCTCTTTTCCCACGACCTCCAACTATGCCAGCTTCCAAGGGTAGAGAGGTCAATTATAGAATTTCTCTCGAATTTTACAAGAATCTGAGCATAAAGGGGATCTGCATTG
The DNA here is from genome assembly GCA_004024745.2 of Catagonus wagneri. Classification (NCBI taxonomy): domain Eukaryota; kingdom Metazoa; phylum Chordata; class Mammalia; order Artiodactyla; family Tayassuidae; genus Catagonus; species Catagonus wagneri. Next base: position 283,210 of record PVHT021183619.1, on the reverse strand, counting down.
CACTTCCCAGGTGCAATATAGGGGGGAAAGCTTTGGGGAGAATTTGTCAAGGCCATCTGGTGATGGGGTTGCAGGGAGGGTAAGCCATGTCTAAAGCAACAGGGTTGAAGACAGAGCCTCTGAAGATTGCCAGGCTCCAAAGTTGCTTGGGAAGCCATCATATATTCCTGTGCATTTCAGTGAGAGTGAGTTCCTGGGAGAGAGCACCAGCAGGGCTATACAAAGTCTCCTGGCTGGGGCTGCAGGGATAGCTACAGAAAGATGCCTTTGTAGTTAGGTCCTAGGCCAGAGGATTCAGCTGGAGCCTCAACAGATTGCTCTGCTAGGTTATCGATTAGAAACCAAGCCATCATCAGCTGATCAACACTCTTGTTACCTGATGTTTGGACTGATGGCCACCAGCAGTGACTTTACTTGGGAGCTTGTTAGAAATGTGAATCTCCATCTCAGGCCTGCTGAATTATTCATAACAACATCCCCAGGTTAGCATACACATTAAAGTTTAAGAAGCCTTAGACTGTTGCTACCTAGGCCACTGCTGATCAGCACGTGACTCAGACCTTGATGAAACTCAAGACCGTTGAGAGGACATTCTTTTCCTAGCTGTCATACAGCAGCAACCATTCTCCCCAGCCCCAACTCTAGAAATTAGGATAAGCAGCAATAAGGTGCAGGGTGGGGGAAAGAAAAACTCTGAGAAAGAATTCTATGTATGAATGCAATTAAAATATAAATGTGAAGAAACTAAGAAATCACTGAATGGTATAAGTTTATATGCAAAGGACTAAGTACATCTTCTATATCAGGTGGAGTGGGGACTTAGAGTCAAGACATTAAATAGAATTATAACAAAATAAACTTATTTTTTTATTATTATTATTATTTTGTCTTTTTGCCTTATCTAGGTCCACACCCGCGGCATATGGAGATTCCCAGGCTAGGGTTCTAACAGGAGCTGTAGCTGCCGGCCTTCGCCACAGCCACAGCAACGTGGGATCCGAGCCGCGTTTGCAACCTATACCACAGCTCACGGCAACGCCAGATCCTCAACCCACTGACAGGGCCAGGGATCGAACCCACAACCTCATGGTTCTAGTTGGATTCGTTAACCACTGAGCCACGATGGGAACTCCAAGTTAGTTTTATTATTTACCCGAGCTTTGGGCTGGGAAATTTGTAACCCCTAAATTCGTATCCTCTCCAATTTTGTTGTCATCATCAGAATAGAGAGATAAAGGTTAGTTTGTGTTTCCTCCCCTGCACTTCCTCCTGGAGCACAGAGGAGAGATTTCAGCATTTCCCAGTGGACAGATGGACTGCTGGAGAGAGGAGGCAGAAAATGAAGTTGCCGCTAGGCTAGTCTGTTCCTCTAAGGAATATCTGGAAGCCAAGGCCACAGAAGTGTAAATGGGCAAGGGGAACCATTTGGGAAAATGTTATTGGATGCTATGAAAATAAAGCAATTGGAGAGGAAAATGTGTATGTGGGAATCGGGGAAAGGAGCTGAACTCAATGAGATATGTCATTGTCAGCCTTCCCTTGAGGCCACATGCCCTTTCTGATGGGGAAGTAGCTGGTGTGACTAGAGGTGCCTGTTTCCATAGGAGGGAATATTAGTTTTGTTCATTCTGGGTACTCCATGGTGCAGCCTTATATGTAGTATTATTTCCATTCCTTGCTATCCCTCCATCTAAATTCAAATCACAGAAAGCTTCAGAAAGTAGAATCGGTTTGAATGGTATTCTGAAAATCTATGTATTAAAACAATGAGCTTAGTTTTTGTTTTGTCTTCAGATTTACAGTAAGTAATTAGCCAAAGAAATGCAAAATGTTGGGACCTGAAGACTGCTGAAAAATAGTTGAAATATTTTTTATGTTTTACTGTTAGAGCCAAGAAGAAATGGGAGCAAGTAAACCTGGAGGTTGAGAGATGAGAAAAATGAGAAAAGAGAAAAGTGCCAGAAATCATCTGATTTACAATCAAAAAAGAAAATTCAAAGAATGAGATAGTCAAGTACTCCATACTATATACTGGACAGCCAAAGATGATAAAAAGCAAAGTCTGAAAATAAGATGGAGGAAGTACATTGTGCTCTTTCAAAACTGATAAAAATGCAGATTACAAACAGCTGCTTGTGTATTTATATAGGTCTGGAATTCATTCGATGCATTGCCACAAACATTTAATAAAATTTAAAAGTTTGACAATTAAAATCATTCTTTAATTGTAGCTAAATTAGATTGCACAGATTGAGGAGTAAAACTGTGACTTTGATCTTTGTTTTACACTATTCTTTAAGGAAGAAACCTCATAATTTCTTTCTTAACCTAGATTTTAAGCTGGGCCCTCCGTGATAGTTACTGATAAAATGTAAGAAATTCAGTGAAGTCCCAGGGTTATAGTTTGGTGATGAATATGTTAGAGGAATTCTAATAGAAAGAACTACACTTTGATGTATTGTAGAAAGAGACAAAGTTTGGTTTATTATTCAGAGCAGTTGCTGAACAATGTCTTTTAATTGGCAATTGCAAAATCTTTCTGCTGAGATGTGCTAAATTCAAAACTGAAAAATAAATATTTTCCTACCATGAAAACAAAAATTATATGATCATACTGGAGAAAAGTACTTGCAAGAGGAAAAGAAAAAGTGAATTAATAACACAGTTTCTCAAAAGTCTTAGTGAGCTTTTAAGGCTTCATAACTCCAGAAGTATAAATGCTTACAAATATAAGACAGACGTCATTTGAAAACTTACTTCCATTTTCTCTGTGCTTGTTTAGAATCGTGAATCCTGAACAATTCTTTATTTAATGAAAAACAATTTCATCTGTAGAGTGACTGAAAAACTTAAAAACATATTTTTCAAACAAAAAATTTTTAAGTATGAGAGTAATATAAGTAATTAACCTTTCACCTGATGCTTTTGTAAGTTTGTAACTTGTATACTTCTGAGTTATTAAGGCTCAGAACTTCACTAAGACTTTGGATACCTGGTATTTATACTTGCATGCCTCTTGTGGTTCTTGATAGCCTCTTTTTCAGTATTTATTGGGGAAGAGAAGAAATCAAAGTTCTTAGAAACATTTTATTTTAAAACATTTTATGATATGATTTTAGCTGGTAGAGTAATAAATCCTAGTTTGTGACTTTTAATGGTTCTCTATCATATTTTTGATACTGTCATTTTTTTTGTTTGTTTTGTTTTGTTTACAAAGAGAGCAGGTGGAAATGAAAATTGTACTAGCAAATTATCTTGGTAAGGTAGATTAGAAAGAGATGTAAGAAGAGACCTGAATTGAAAAGCTGTCTAAATGGAGACTGATGGGAAACGGCCTATAATTACATTTAACAAACAGATCTATGTCCTTCCAAAACTTTTCAACTAATGATGAAGAAGGAAGTGTTCAAAGAAGGAAATTCAAGATATTTTCTTGAAGTACACATTCTCAGTATATAATCTTCATTGCATGCCAAATGGTGAAGAATCAATGAGGAATGAGAAAAATCTGAAGGCAGGCTTAGATATGCTTCTTCCTAATATGTACATGCAAAATTCCTGAATATACATTTTTATTTATGACAAATTTTGCCTAAAGGACCAAGCAAGGTAATGGCATTAACCAAACTTGCTTTTATGTTTGCGGCTTAGGGAAAAGCCACTTGGTTTAAATGGGGGTAATCTTGGTTAGTTACCAAGAAGGAAGAAGATAGCAAAGCCCCAAATAAGAAAAGACAGGGTATACCAAAGATGAGTGGACCAACGAACATCTGGAAGCCAGCAAGAAGCAATGCTGATTAACTCCTAGACGTATAAATACTGTATATAAGTTCAAATTCCACAATGCCATTGTGGCCCAGTTGCTTTTCTGGCACATACAAAAGCTTTCAATGAATTTCAGTGGTGTTCTACTTTGCTACTCTTCTCAAAATGTAGCAGTAATAAAAAATGATAATAAAAATAGCATTTATTGGATATGTAGTGTACAAGGCTGCTGGAGCCGCCAGAAAACAGTGTCTCAAACAACCGAAATTTGCTGTCTTAAAAATTCTGGAATCCAGAAGTCTGAATTCATGTCAGTAGGTTGCTTCCTTCTAAAGGATATGTTCCAGGCCTGTCTTCTTAGCTTATAAATATTGTTTTCTCTTTGTGTCTCTTCACATCATCTTCCTGTTATGGGTATTTCTGGGTTCCTATTTCTTCTTTTATAAGGACATAGTCATGTTGAATTAGGACCCATCCTAATGTCCTCATTTTAACTGGACTACCTCTGTAGAGACCTTATATCCAAATGAGGTCACATTCTGAAGTATTGGGGGTTAGAACTTCAATATATGAATTTTGTGTGGAAACACAAATGTGTCTCTGGTACTCTTCCAGGGCAGGTGAGTAGATCTTAAGTGACAAATCTAACACTCCAGTCTCCCTAAACATTTGAATATCTTCCTCTACAATAAAAGTAGTTCTGACATTTCTAGTTTGCTCACTCTGAGCTACCTTTTAGTACATATTTAAGCCAACCAACCAACCAACCAGCCAACGCTTTTATACTCCTTGAGCTGCAACTAAGTGGAAAATCTTTACTTAGTGGGTCCACGTCAACAAATTTGGTTTGATACAAATTTATATTCCTTCCATGATTGTTCCACATCTTTAATATTCATTGCCACACATATTCCTGGGACTTTTGCCTGCATAAATTAGAAAACTCAAGTAGTTACTTTGAAGTGTAGCATACTTTCTCATTAAGGTACATTGTACCTTACCTTTAGGAGCCTGCTGGGACTCGAGTCCAGTTACAGATTTTGTAGCAAAGAAGGTTAGTGAGGGTGAATCAGCATGTCTTACATGGCAGCTGCCTCAGATGGGATTGGAAAGGCTGCTTCTGCTGAGGGTGGAGAGACTACTGCTGGCAAAGAAGACATCAGAATTTAGGGGCTCAATGTCCCCAGTTTCATCAGAGTCTTCCCACATGTCTCTATTTCAAATTTCAGGATTATGTTCCTTTCCAATCAATGGCGTCACTTTAATACTTGATAACCTGTGAGCCTGGAAGTTCAATTTGCATTGTAATTCAATCACTCCAGGATGAGATTTGGGGTTTTTCAGCACTCTCAACCCTGTGTCATAAGAGATAAAGGGTCTTTTTTTTAGGGCAGATAGAGAAGATTTCAGGTCATTTATGTGAGGTATGAGCTAGGAATTTGTCAATGTAAAGAAAAATGTACAGCATGAGAAACGTGAGTTCAGGTTTTATTCAGGGTCTTACTGAGGGATATAGCCTGGGAGATAACGTCTCAGTAGCTCTGAATAACCAACTTTGAAGAGGCAGAGAAGGAACTGGACCTAACTGGAGAGAAGGAACTCTCTTTCTGTCTACACACACACACACACACACACACAAATACATATATGGATATGGATTTTTTGACTAGGAAAAACATGTAATCAAGTGTACATATACCTTAGTAAAAGATTACTGCTAATCACAAAGAACAGATATCTAATACTAATGATTTTAGTGTTTTTCTATGTATAGGAAGATAGATGAATATGGAATTGAAGGAATTCCTAGGGAGCCTGTTTCTTCAAAGCACAGAATGTCTTATCCTGTTTTTTTCTGTCCTGAGTTCCTCTTAGGACACGGTTATCATTGGGCAACTGCAGTGTGCTGTTATTTAACCCTTTGTATAACTGAATGGTGAATAGCACTCTTTGTTCCTTTTTTATTTTTTACAAAGTCAAACTCCTGAACTAATTTTTTTTCTTTTTAAATTTTGTTCAGTGACATCAGGAGCAACCAGCCAATATCATTATATTTGTTAGTTTGACAAAAATACGTGAAAGCATCATATACATGTTCACTTAGATCCTTGCCCCATAGAAATGTTTTGATTATGTTATCCAATGGTGATATTTTGTATATTTCTATTGCCACATCACACCATGAACTGTCAGTGTTCTATTGCTAGAAATAAAACAGTGTTTTTAAATCTAATCAAATTAGAAATACAAGCCCAGAAACCTCAGAACTAATTCAAAAAACTCATCCTTAAGTTATGTCTGGAGTTCCTGTCATGGCTCAGCAATTAATGAATCTGACTAGCATCCATAAGGACACAGGTTTGAGCCCTGGCTTCTCTCAGTGGGTTAAGGATCCTGTGTTACTGTGAGCTGTGGTGTAGGTCACAGAGGCGGCTTGGATCCTGCGTTGCTATGACTGTGGTATAGGCTGGCAGCTACAGCTCCAATTTGACCCCTAGCCTGTGAACCTCCATATGCTGTGGGTGTGGCTCTAAAAAAAAAGCAAAAAAAAAGGTACGTTCCCATAGAGCCGCTCTCAGTATCAAAATTTATTAGGGTTCTCCAGAGAAATACAACCAATAAGGTGTGTGTATGTATATAGAAAAAGAGAGAGGGAGTGAGGAAGGGAAAGAGATTTATTTTAAGTAGTTGATTCATGAATGTGCAATAATTATGTGCATAAATCTATAAAACTTTAATGAAAGTTATTAACAAAACCTAAACAAATAAATGCTGTATCATGATCATGGATAGATAAACAATATATTAAAAGATGTCAATTGTCTGTAGAGTGATCCAGTCATGATATCATTCAATCAAAATCCTAATGGCTTCTTTTCATGAAACTTGATAAGCTTATTCTGAAATTAATATGAAATTCCAAAGCCTCAAGAATTTCCAGGACACTACCAACAGAGAAGTTTAAAGTGTGGGGGCTTTCCATGTCCAATATCAAGATTTGCTCTAAATTATGAAACTATATCGTATATTTGTTATAGCATAGTATTGGCATCGTTAAGATATATGAGGCAAAATCAAACAGAATCAAGAGCTTAAAAAACAAACATACATTATCTGTGAATATCTGATACATATATAAGAAATGGTATTGTAGCTCAGAGGAGAAATAAGTGGTTATTAAATAAGTGTTTTGGGAGTTCCCGTTGTGGTGCAGTGGTTAACGAATCCAACTAGGAACCATGAGGTTGCTGGTTCAATCCCTGACCTTGCTCAGTGGGTTAACGACTCGGCATTGCTATGAGCTGTGGTGTAGGTCGCAGACGCGGCTGGATCTGGCATTGCTGTGGCTGTGGCGTAGGCCAACAGCTCTAGCTCCGATTCAACCTCTAGCTTGGGAACCTCCATATGCCACGGATGCAGCCCTAAAAAAGTAAAAAAAAAAAGAAAAAAAATGTTTTGGGAAATTGAGTATCCATAAAGAAAAAAAAGACAATGGCTGCCTAATTACACACAAAAAATAAATTTCAAATGAAGCAAACACAATGTCTCAGACAAAACTTAAAATCTACAAAACCTACTTGTTGAATGTGTACATGAGTCATAGGATATTTAGATACATACCACTGATTGAAAAGTTTGATAAATTTCTATTTACCATTATGCTTGTCGATATATATTGGTGATGAAAGGAAGGCAGGAAGACAGGCAGGCAGGCATGTTCCACTCCTAAAGTCACTAGAACCCCCAAATATACTTTCCATATGAACAAGGGCACAGTTATAAAAGTTCGGCACTAGTCCTCTTGCATTTATCACTTAAGGGGCTGTGTTCTATTTCTCTCCTTACTTAAAAGTCTTTATTACTTTGGTGGAAATAACTTCTTGTCTCACAGTTAGCTTCTATATATTTTAACCTAAATCCTTTTTTTCTTAGATTTACTTGAGGGCCCCAAATATCTTGTTTTCACTTCTAATGTTAGGAGATACTTGTGTGTGTATATATATATATATATATATGTGCTGTCTTTAAGGAAAGTTACTATAGTCAGCCTTTCCTTTGAAAATGATTTTTGGGTCTTTTACTGGAGGCTGACTTTTGACCTGGAAATCAGTTTCTTTTTATTTACAATTATTTTACCACAAATTAGAGTCTAAACTGCTTGAAAAAATAAAAGCCATAACTTGTACTTTGCTCCTGGCATAAACTCAGAAGGACAATTTGTACCATTTATAAGTTAATCAAAACAGATCATCCACAGTAGGCTGGGAGAAATTTTGGTTCCAATTCATTCTGCTTTGGGTTGGTTTTGGTTGGCAGTGTTGTGGAGATAATTGCCTGTATTGCCAAGTTGATATTTATGTTTTTTCCCCAGAGAAAATACTACCATAGAACAAATTAAGGGTGATTAATTGCCAAGAAGTTCAATAAACTTACAAGGGCTTTGGAGCCAGATGGCATTTTTAGGCTCCTGGCTTTGCCTTTTGCTGTTTGACCTAGTAAGAAATACTTAGTCTCTCTGTGCAGAACATTACTCATTTATAATAACACCTTCTGGATAAAATTGTTATGGGAATTAGAGATAATATATGAAGTGCCAAGATTTGAGTCTGGGAAAGAGGTTGTTTATAAATGATCTTCATTTATTATTATTGCAAATTATCTGACAGTTCATCACTACAATATTATAGAAATAATGTGGCCGTACTCTTAGGACTTAATCCCATATTTACTTTGCTTGATATTAAATAGCAACTTAATGTAATAAAAAAATCAGGATGTTTCTGTTAGAACATAGGCTAGAAATACAGTTAAAATTGTTTTTGAGAACAGATTAATAATTCTTAGACTCCCTTGCTCTTTGCCTATGAGATCTCTTGGTGACTAAAGATACACAAATGTTTCCCTTTCTTATATTTTAGATTCAGGAACAAATCTATATCCAGTATTTTAATAGGAATATATATATATTTAATAGTAATACATATATATGTATTCATCTTGCTCTTATTGTGATGTATATGTATATAACACAATAAGAACAAGATAAATTTGATACATTATACCATTAAAAATTAAACAAGTCACATGTTGTAGGATAATTTTTAAAGTGCTTTTTTAGTTTTTTTTTAAATTATGATTTAATATTTTATACCCTAGGGCTTGAAGCCCTGAGAAATCTCTAGCGCAGGGCACTGTAGCTCTGCATAGAGTCAATAAGTGATTTTTTATGAGATTTTCCAGAGGGAAATAATTTCAAATTTGCTTCCTCCTAACATCAAGAAGCTTTTATTGCACTCCATAGCTAGTGGGTTATGTTTAAAGGATATAAAGTTGCTTTCATCATACTATATAAATTCTTTAAAATGCAAATTGTTTTATCAAAAAGCTGTATTTAAAATTACAGAGAGAACATTTATAGTTGGTTGATTTTATGCTTCTTGCATGGGCCTGAATAATCAAGAGATGGCTTACTCATTATTGGGAGAAAATAGGTAAATTTACATAAGTTATATTTTTTGAATCATTTTCAGACTAACATTGCATTACATAATTTGTAAGTCTGACTCTCTGAAACACATTAATATATTAATGTGCTATTATATTAGTATATTTTAACTGTTAACATGATATATTAAGGGTTATTTATTTTCAGAAATTCATAAAATTCAGATTCCACACTGACATCCTTTATCCAGTGGTGTGCTAAAGTTTAACAACTGATTCTCAGGGAGTTCCAATCATGGCTCAGTGGAAACGAATCTAACTAGTATCCATGAGGACGCAGGTTCGATCCCTGGACTTGCTCAGTGGATTAAGGATCAAGCATTGCAGTGAGCTGTGGTGTAGGTCCTGGACATGGCTCAGATCTGATGTTGCTGTGGCTGTGTCGTGGGCCAGGTTCCCTAGCCTGGGAACCTCCATATGCCATAGGTGCAGGCCTCAAAAATAAACCCCTGATTCTCAGGAAAAAGAGCTGCAGTTTGTAAATTGCTGATTTCTATATTATAAAAACTCCCACAATAGCTGATTTAAAGATACAAAATCACAGTCATCGAACACAGAATTAGGAAGAAATGCACACAAGTGTCTCTCCTGAGCTGGAAAGAACTCACTCAGGACATCTCTGAATATTCTCCATGTTATAATAAAATAATCAGGTTAAATTTAATTCATATCAATTGTGTGCCTTTTTAGGAACCACTTCCTATTCAAGATACGGGAGATATACTGCTAATTGTAAATTATACATATTGTGAGTTTACTTGTTTGTTTTTTGCCTCATGAAGGTAAGGACTTTTTAGTTTATTATTGATCTGTCTGCACTTACAGTGATGACTGACACATATTAGGCAATGAGTAAAGACTCATTGAATCAAATAGAGGAGACTCAATCTCTGTCTTAAACAAGATTATAGTTTATCAGAAAATGAAACAAAATGTTTTTTTTAAGGAGAAAAACAGATTAAAGCATGTAATAGTTAACAAGTCTTAGTATTTTTCTAAAGTTGAAAGTTAAATTGTAATGAAATCCATAATATTATACTTAATAACTTTATCTCTAGCAAAAGTTATATGTTATTGAAGTATTATATGTTGTAATCTGCAAATAATAACAGCAATAACACCAACAGTGATAGCAGAACTTTATAGAATGCTTACTCCATGCTAAGCACATACTTAGTGAATTACACATATTATTGAATTTAATTCTTTCAACTATGCACTAATGCTACTTTTCAACCTTATAAAAGAGAATGTTGAAATTACAAATTGCTCTGTAACTCGCTCAACAGTCGGTAAGTATGAGGCTCCATTTGGTACCTAAGTCTTTCTGATTCTAGAATCTACGTTACCAACCTCTATGTTCATTCTTCTAAACACTAATTTTCTTCTTTGTTGTTACAAAGTGGTCCTGGAGAATTCACATTTTCATTTGAATGCTTTGCAAGGAGGAAAATACTCTAAGAAAAGGGAAGTCAGGAGCCTAGAGGCAGAAAGAACCCTCTCTACATTTACTCAAGCCAAGGAGAACTTTCAGGTCTTCATTTCAGAAATAGTTACAGTGCAGCTGGATCCAAGGGAAAGAAAGAGAAGTGTTGTGAATGATGAGGTTAAAGAGGTCAGGTGAGGATCTGCTGTCATCTCCAGACTTCAGCCTTTTCTCTGAGAACCCTGGAAGCCACGGAAAGGTTTTTTTGAGCAGAGGAATGCCACAATCTGCTTTCCATTTCTAAAGGATCATGGTGGCTGCTAAAGCTAATAGATTCCAGGTAGAAGGAGACCTATAGTCTTGGAGAGACCATTTAGAAGGTTATCACCATACCTGTAAGCGAGTGTATAGTTTGGGACATGGTGATGGTGGTGACAGTGTGTAAAGGAGCTGGATTCTGAGGTGTTCAACAGTTGAACCACAGAATTTTTCATGGATTTGTAGTGAGAGAAATAAAGAATTCAAGCTTAACTCCAAGAGTTTTAGTGTGACCCAAAGAAGGCTGGAGACTATAAGAGGAATAGGGAGTTTTCTTAAGTCCAGGTTGAAATGTTTTTTCAAAGGTAATGCCTATGATGACAATTGAAAATGTTTACTACTTCTCTTCTAAAAATTCATAATTTATTTATTTATTTGTTTAGTATTTTTCTTTTGTCTTTTTAGGGCCATATCCACGGCATATTGAGGTTCCCAGGCTAGGAGTCGAATTGGAGCTGTAGCTGCCAGACTAGACCACAGCCACAGCAACGTCAGATCCGAGCCATCTGTGACTTATGCCACAGCTCAAGGCAATGCTGGATCCTTAACCCACTGAGCAAAGCCAGGGATTGAACCTGTGTCCTCGTGGATGCTAGTCAGATTCGTTGCTGCTGAGCCATGATGGGAACTCCTAAAAATCAATATTTAAACAAGTTCCCAAACATTAATTGTCAGATTCAGTGTTCATATTAAAAAGCAATTATTCAATTATTACTGAACTTAGAATTTTATTCAATTTCCGCTAATAGAAGAGCCAAACCCACAAAGTATGAAAATACTAAATACAAATAAAGTTAAAGAAAATTTCAATTCTGGACACTAGAGGTCAGCAGTATCACATAAACAGAAAATGAATCTAGGACAAAATCACAATAAGACGGTTTGAGAACATTTATTTCTAACTCACTGATGCTCACAGTAGGAGTCTTCAGAAATGAAAACAAACAAGGCGTAACCTTTTCATTGTAGACAATTTATGGAATGAAAAATAATTTATTTCAGTTTTTAAGGATCCAGAGTAGCTATAATGCAGCTTGGAGGCTTCCATAGTATTTTAAAATAAAAGCATAAAGACAGATGGAGCAGAGCACCCTCTGGGGCATATTTTTCTCTTGATACGCTTGCTGAATTCATGCTTTCAGCAATGAATTGCATTAGGATAGAGAAGAGAGCAACCCAGCTTGTCCCAGTTCAGATTTGGTATTCCGCTCGAGTGCCAGGCTGCAGCTTAGGTATATATGTCTCCTAAGAAAGGTGACATTGCTGCCCAAGGCCCTACTTAAATCAGTTGTAGCTGCTGGAGCCAGCAGGTCCTGAGTGTCTGAGATGGGGATGGTAATCTTCCTTCCATCGGGGAATAGAGGAAGATGTAAGAAATAAAACAAGAAAAGAAATAGTCCATAAAGGAGGAGTGCAGAGTCACAGCAAAATTAATACAATTTTAAGGTCAGACAAAAAGGATGAGAAAAAAATATTTATTTTAATATGAATGAAAGGGACACACACACTTGTATAAAACAGGTGGCAGGTTTATTTTTGTTAGAAAATGGAGTAGGTGCTGCTATGGACAAGTAAAATTCTCAGGAGCTAGCATACTAGATTTAAATTTAAAGGGAGCATTATTATTGGAGAAACTCAGTTGTTTTGATAAACAAATTGAAAAGGGGTGCTGTGTATATGTGTGTGTCTGTGTAAAAGAGACAGAGACACAGAGATAGAATATTTGTTTCTCCAGGTACTTCTTTACCTTCTGTTAAACTGCTATTTATAACTAGAAATACGTTCGATCAGGATATGTTTCTTGACAATGGTATTTAAAAATATGATGCTTGTAGAATGACATTGTTATGGGCTAAAACTGCTGCCTCACTTTTTCTGTGGAATAGAGAAATATATAAATGTTTATATCTTTTTATAGGGATACAAAAGAAAAGTATTATGATTTACTATCCCCAAACTCTGAAGGGGTAAATGGACTAAAAAATTACTAAGGCCAATTAAGCACATGTGACTACAAAGTACCATAACTATAAACCGTTATTTGCAGCCACTTGAAGTGTTATCCTTATTTCATTCATCTGTGATATCAATGTATCTTTGCTCCTTTCAATCACAGTCCCCCATCTCTTATAGACAAAGAACTTTGACTAAGACTTCAGGTGTCGATCAGGTGTTTATACATTTTGTTCCACTTTTTCTTTGTTGGCTGATTAAAGCCAGATTTCCTTCTTCCTTTCCATTTTCCCTTAATTCCTCCTTCTTGCCCTCCCTTCTTCCTTGTAACACCCCTTGTTCTCTCTCTTCTGGTTCCTTCCCTCCTTTACTCCCACCCGCCCCCGCCCTTCCTCCTGTCTTTTTGTGTTCAGTGAGTATGTGTTAAGCTCATTACATGCCAGACGCTTGCTAGATGGCAAGATTAGTGAGCTGAGGAGGACACATCATCCCTGCTCCCAAGAAACTCAGGTTCAGTTAGACAGATAGATATGAGCACACATAATTAAAGTGCTGCTGAATAAATATGACATCAAAAGAATTCACAATTTTTTCCATTTTAAAGCTCATAACCTAGGAAAGTATTTTCCTAGGTTGTGAGTATCCGTCACTTTTTTCACTTTACACATATGATAAAAGGAGTAGAGATGTCAATAACGCACATAAAAATTCATAATCATCAACCAAAGTGAGTAGGTTGCATGAAGTATTCATTACTGTTCCCAGAATTACCATGCTACCACTTCAGTCTCATCCTTCATTATATCTTTTTTCATATTTCTGTAGAAACTTAACATTACTCCTTTTCTTTATGACACTTGATTTCTAGTTCCTTTGAGTCACCTTCATTGACAGAGCTTTTTCTCCACTATACCTACAGCTAATACAGAATAAATTTTTTTGCAGTGAAGAATTGGGTGGATTCTATTTTCCAGCTGTTCAATACAATAATGCTTTCAGTGTTATGAATTAGTTTATTAGTTTGCATCCTACTAAAAGTTAGAAAGACTCTAGCTCTTGAAGGATGACATATAGTTTATAATAATTCCGAAAAATTAATAAATTTTATTTTTAGGCCAATTTTAGATTAAGAGCAAAACTGAACAGAAAGTGGAGAGTTTCCATATACTTCCGATGCCCCACTATCCACATCCCACACTACAGTGGTTCATTTGTTATAACAGATGTACCTATATTGGAACATTACTATTAATAGAGGAACATTATTTTTATAATGCTATTGCCTTATTTTTATAAGGCGATAAAATATTGCCTTACATGCCTTTTTACATCAGGATTCAGTCTTGGTGCTATACATCCTGAGTTTTGGCAAATGTATAACAACACATACCCACTACTGTGGTATCTTAAAGAATGGTTTCACTGCTCTAAACACCTCTGTGCTCTGCGTATTCATCCTTCTGCTTCCCCTCTTTGATCCTTTCAACTGTTCCTGTACTTTTGCCTTTTCAGAATATCACATAGTTGGAGTTGTATAGTATATAGAACTTTTCATAGTTTTCTTTCAAGATTCCTTCATATTTTTTATTTTCTAAAGTTTGAATATGATATGAATAGATATAGTATTTTTGGTTTGTTTTGCATTTACTCTGCTTGATTGTCCTCTGAGATTCCTGGATCTGTGGCTTGGTGTCTGACATTAATTTTGGGGAAATTCCCAGCTGTGTATGCACTGCCCAGCACTGTGTCTGGTATATGGAAAAGTTTCAATGTGTGTTAACTGCCATTGTCTCTTTTTGCTCCTTATTTATTTAGGAGACATTATTGGATTCTAATTGCATGCCACACTCTGTGTTAGATATTGCAGAGTAAATAGTGAGCCCAAACAAACAGGTTCCTGCTCTTATGAAGCTTATTGCTGAGGGGGAAATGAAAGACATAAGTCAAATAACCGCATGAATAAACTGTGAATGTCCTACAGAGAGCTACATGGAGGTATAACATATAACTGAGGAATCTGACCTCCTCTGAATCCCAAGGAGTCCTTGGAAAATCCTGCCAATGTGCTAAGAAACCTTTTGGATCTTCGTCTTAAGACAACCCTTCTTCACCTTCATCATGAAAAAATGGTCACCAGTGTTTCTAGAGTGGGGAATGTAGTTCTGTTCCATCTGAAGACATATAATTTGTACATGTTACAACAAAGGGGGAAAAAAAGGAGTGAAACATGTATATATATATATATATATATATATATATATATGTACATATATATATATATGTACATATATATACACACACACACACACACACACACATATATATATATTTTTTTTCTTTTCTCTTTTCTTTTTACGGCTGCACTTGCCGCACATGGAAATTCTCAGGCTAGGGATCTATTTGAAGCTGCAGCTGAGGCCTATGCCACAGCCACAGCAACACCAAATCTAAGCTGAATCTGTGAGCTACTGCAGCTTGCGGCAGTGCCAGATCCTTAACCCACTGAGGGAGGTCAGTGTTCTCAGAGAGACAGTATCGGGTTCTTAACCAGCTGGGCCATAATGGAGCTCCCAGGAATGAACAACATTTTAAAAGATCTTCTCTCTCTCTCTCTTTGGAATTTGTGTGCTCTACTTGCTAGATTTTAATTGCTCCATAGAGAATGGAAACCGTACCACTGTCTTGCAGTGACCTGAGTATGAAGAGAGGTTATACTTGGGTCTCGTCACCACTAACCACCTAGTTTATAAAAGACAGAGTTGGATGTTAGTGGGATTGGGAACGCATTCTCTCTTTCAATTCAGCTGCTGGGTAGTATCTGTGGAATATACCTTTTACTGCACTTCTCTTTTTGTATACATACTAGGAGATGGAAGAGAGAAAGCTTACACTCCTCAGCTCTTTAAACAAAAAAAGGAACTGTAATAATCAAGATACATTCTGCAAAGGTTAAAATATGTGTACATTGCTAGATTAAAATAGAGTAAAAATTCATGGAACTTTCTCTAAATTTTCTGCACTGAAATTAAGATAATGATTTGTCTTATTCATTTTTATATCCCAAATAACTAGCATAATGCTGGTTCATATCAGACTTTCAATCAGTTTTTGTAGTCCTGGAATCTTCTTAGCCCTCTTGCTGTATTCATGTGGGTTTTCTCTCATATGAACAGGCACAAGCCAGCCAGCAGTTTCCTGTAACCATTCACAAAGAAAGCGAAGGAACAATGGCTCAATATAAGCTTTTAAATTACTTTCTTAGCTGGAAGTTTTGTTCACTTTTTCCCTAATGGCCTGAGTATAAATGAACACTTTGAGTTTCTGAAAATATTGGTTTATATTCCTTTTTAAAACTAACAGTACAATCAGTGAAATTTCTTACATTTGTATAGTACATTACATTATAAAAGGGTTTCCTCTTGTGATTTCTCCTTTAATTTCTACAAACAACTGAAGTAGGGATATTATTTTTCTTTTAGATACCAGCAAACCAAAGTTTGGATACGCCAGTTGCCTCATGATTATGCCTCTACTGCATGAAGTTCTAGCACTTGAATACAAGTTTTATGTATCATTGTAAACAAGCTACACATGAAGACAGTTTTATTATTAAAATTAAAAGTTACACTTGCTTATTGTATTGAAAATTATGAAAAGTATATAAAGAAGAGAGTGAAAGTTATCTGTAATATCACAGTTTTGAGATGACTGCTGACATCTTGACATATTTCCTTCTGGTATGCTTTCTATTCATAGGTATATAACTATTTAGTTAAAAATCATATAATATATTCAGTTTTGTATTTAGGTTTTTTTCATTTCTGTGTCAGCCCTGTTTGGAACCTTTGACAAAACCTACTTGGGCAATTAAGTTTTATTACCATGGGGCCTAAAATAATAATACCTAGATTATTTTACAAAAGAGATAAGCAAGTAGTCTTTGCATTTGCTTTGCTCTATAGTGTAGCTTACTCTATGTTAGGCATTATTCCAAGTGCTTTATGTGCATTAAAATTTAATCCTCATGTAAACCATATAAGGTAGGTACTGTTACCATCACCATTTGGCACAGGGAAAAACTGGCACAGATTAGGTTAAGCATTTTACCAAAGTTTACACAGCTAACAAGTAAAAGGGCTAGAAATTGAATCTAAGCTGTTTGGATCCAGAATTCATGTTCTTAGCTACTACATTCAATTGCCTCCCAATGTCCTGACTCTCCTCCAGGATGGTATCCTGAGGAAGAAAATAGCTGTGTGGATGCTTTAAACGCTTTAGCAGTACAAAGCTTTGGGACTTTAAATGAGGATCACTGGCGCCTAGCCCAAAATGGAGAGAGTGGGGTTGCTCATAAATTGGGCTTCCTTCAAAGGATCATGGTTAGGGAGCTTGGCAAGAAATACTTGGATAGGCCTGAAAAGAGACTTCACTGTGGCATGGGCCAGCAGAACTGGGGTGAATCATGCTGCACAGCACATCTGTGAGCCTGGGAGGACAAACCGCAGTGATGGCAGCTGGAGACTGGTAGACAATGGATCTCTTCCCAGACTGATGACCCACCCCTTTATTACAAGCATAAGTCCTTATGGTTCTTGGATGATGGATAAGGGGCCTACACTCATGGGAAGAGGAAGAGTCCCAAGAGTGTGATAAAAAACCTTTTGTCAATATGTTAGATGGAAGCTCAAGTCAATTCTACGTTATAAATAAATACAGTGGGCAGAGAATGATCTATCACACTTATGTAACCATTGCCCAATCATTGCATATTTAGTTTATTGACATAGGTAATGTTGTAATAAACACCTTCTGAAGTTTAAAATTTAGAGCAAGAGTTTTATAAAATAATAATTCCTCAGTCATAATGTTGAGCAACAGAAACATAAACACAACAAATTATAAACTGCCCATTTCCATTTATATGGAATTCAAGAATAGGTAGCATTAATTTATATTGCTAAAATAAGAATGGGGGTTACTTCTGTGGGTATTCAATTCAGAAGGGATACAGGAAAACTTTCTGGGGATGTTGAAAATATTCTATAATATCTGAAGATGTTGAAAATATTCTGTAATATGATCTGGTGATTCTACATGGATATATGTGTGTGTGTGTATGTGTATATACATATATATATGTATATTTATATATATCAAGCTGTACACTTAAGATTTATGCCTTTAACTATTGGAATATTACACCTTAAAAATCAAAGGTGAATAATCAATAGAAATCAGATATTCGGGACTTCTTTTATTTCCCAACTTAAAGGAGTTTCTTTTTCTGTTTTCTTTTTCCATCTCATGACTCATTGGTCAAGATCAAGGGTCACAAACTTTAATCCCATGGGAAAAATATGGCTTACTGCCTCCTGTATTTGCAAATGAAAATTTATTGGAGCACAGTCATACTTGTTTGTTTATGTGTTGTAGTCACTGCTTAAATGCTGCCATGGCATAACTGAGCCTTGTGATAGACAGACTGTATGTCCCACAAAGTCCAAAGTATTCAGCATCTTTTTTTGGGATACATTTTCCCTTTTATAGGAAAATTGCTGCTGCTTTATCTAGATGACCTTTTGGTTCCTTTCCAATACTGAGATTTTGTCAGATTCTTGAGTTCAGGACATTTTCCTCCAGCAACTACTCCAGAACTAATGCTAATATCTCTTAAGATTTATTTTTTTGTAAGGAGAAATTAAGAGGCCCACAGCCCATGCCGTCCTGATCTTGAATTTCCACCATAAATGCTTCTATTAAAAACAAGGAATAGAAGTTTTTGAGTATAAACATTTTCAAAACACACGTCTTGACTGAAACTTAGGCTATGAATATAAAAAGTATCCATCTTTGTATAGAAAGGATACCAATGAAATCCATAGTACTGGGAAAACTGGAATTTTATTCTTTTCACTTTTTAGTGAATGCAGGCAAAAAAGGAAAAAAAAATGGAAGAAAAACCACACTGAGAAATCTGCCAGCTCCACCTTTGCAATGTTTCAAGTCTGAGAGTTGGCTCATGCTTAATACTTCTTACCTTGAGGCTGTAGATACCTGCTGTTTAAGGCATTAGAAAAGCAATCAGATTGCTCTGGGTAAAACTGCTGCAGAATAAACAGCCTTACAAGCCTAACACTACTGTGCTTGCAGTGTGTTATTTACCCCTTCAGTTACTCTCCACTCTTTGGAAACTTCAGAGGGTTTCAGAACATCTATTCCTAGCCCATGATATTAATGATGCCAATAGGCTGGCCCCAAAGACTGCTGTTTTAAGCTTTACTGGAGCAATCTTAATATAACTCTTCTGAGTTTCTCGGGATTTTATTTTCTTTGGCTCTTTTTTCCCTTTGCCCTAGAGAAGCTGCAATTTGCCATTTCTTGCTGCTACTTACATTTTGTCCCCTGCTGACACTTTGAATTAAGGTTGTTATTAAGTTACGATTCTATTCCTTTGGGACAACCCTATCTCCATACTCTGCAGGTAAAGCCTTTCCAGCAAACTGCTGTTCACAAATCAGGAACTACAGCAGAAGTCAAGCAATTCCTTTATTGTTGTCATTTCAGAAATACTGAGCACTGTCAAGGTACTGAGGGTACAAAAGAGAAGGTTACTACTCGTTACAAGTTTACAGTATTGACCTTTGAAGATATATATACTCTTAGGGAAAACAGCAGTTAAAATTAGTGAAGGAAGTGATATAACCAAGCTCTAAAAATACAGTCCAAAAATATTCAGGTGCTGCTCAGCTGGTGTGACCATATCTGGGTTCAGAGGAGAGGTCCTGTAGGATTGTAAGCCAGACCTCTGAGGGGAAGGGGCTAGTCAGATGGAGCTTGTTCTAAGAGTGCTGGGGAAACTGAAAACTGTATTTGCTTGCTGCCATTGGAAGGAACTGCCTCTGTCAGGGTAAAGACGTGTTGCTAGGTTGATGCTCCCAGGAAACTAAGGAGGAGAGGAATCCCGGAAGAAGCAAGCAGGGAACGCAGGGAACCCAGGGAAAAGAGAATATTTTCTTTTTTGTCTCCAGCTTCACAGTCTCCCCCTATCTTTTAAGAAAAGGAACTGCCAGTGCTGGGTGAAGAAGACACCGATATGTTGCTTGCAGGAACCATGGCAATGGGAAAGCCCACAAAAAACAGAGAATAGGAAAGAGCAAGCCCCTCCTCCTCTTCTACCCTGGAGGGCTCTGTCTAGCTCTTCTCTTGGTGGAAGCTTAACAGGCAGCAGTGTGAATGATAAAAGTGGTTTGCAGGATTTTATCACAAAGAGTAGGAGAAGGCAAGTTTGGAACTGAGAGGCACTGACTTAATATGTGGCATAATAATTTTCCCCATAAAGCTGTGTTCACTGGTTATATTAAGATGATGGGTACTAAGTGCGATATTCCTCAGCTGTGCTATGGACCATTAATGAGACCATTCAAGAGAAAAGAGAAAAGGAAACGTTTTGAGGAGGGAGCTGTAGACAATGTGCTAGCCACTGACTTCATTTTCAATTTGAAACACTACAATTGGTTAGTTAAAGATGTTCTCAACATGTAGGGAAAGAAAGAAAATGAGAAAAAAACAAGTAGAAAGAGGCAATCATTTCACAGGAAAGTCATCTCTACTTCCTAAACCTCATGCAGTTTCTGTATACTATTTCCTCACACCCTCTATAACGCTCTGGGTGGAACACGTTACACTGGAATAAGCTGAACACATTTGATTGAGAAAGGCATGGTGAACATATGCTTGCAATTCTGTCCATGCATGGAAGCAGCAACATCATTTCTGTTTGTTTTAGGGGCTAAATGCTATGCAGTTGGCTGTCATCTGGTATGTCATTTGGTATAGTACACAAATGGCTCTACTTCCTCATTTCCCACAGGCAGTATTTGTAATAGCATGTGTCCAGAATTCAAGCTAAGAAAAAAAGTCATGAGCAGAGCTCTATAGCCTTAGACTTTAATTAATTAGGAGGTGATGATTTACTAGCAAGTGTCCTTTGCTAGAAATAATAATGAAGAGACCCTTATGTGCTTAAAATGGTTTCAATCCGCAGTTTATTCAGATTGCTGTAGTTTTGTTTTCTTTTTTTTCACCTCTTTGGAGTGAGATTGGCCACACTGTGTATCTTCCAGGACTTCAAAAACTTCAAGGAAGATACACCTGAATGTGAGCTTTGCCTCTGGCACTTATGAGGGTGAGATATCTTGGATAAAACATATGAATAGGTCCAAAGTTCAGTTTCTTTTCTAAAATGGGGATTAAAAATAGGCTTAGAGGAGTTCCCGTTGTGGCGCAGTGGTTAACGAATCCGACTAGGAACCATGAGGTTGCGGGTTCGATCCCTGCCCTTGCTCAGTGGGTTAACGATCCGGCGTTGCCGTGAGCTGTGGTGTAGGTTGCAGACGCGGCTCGGATCCTGCGTTGCTGTGGCTGCGGCGCAGGCCAGTGGCCACAGCTCCGATTAGACCCCT
>PVHT021183619.1:201183-260781 GCA_004024745.2 Catagonus wagneri | reverse complement strand
AAAAAAAAAAAAAAAAAAAATAGGCTTAGGGTGGTTAAGTACTTCAACACACTGACTTACCAATATGTACCACCAAAATATTGGTTATGATCATTATGAGCTAGCATTATTATATAATTACAATACTGTATTTATGGTGGTTAGTATTACAGTGAATAATATAAAGCACTGTTATGGTAATTTTGTTAGCTATACCTATTTTTTTTCACTAAAATCTACTTTACGCTTGTAGACTAAAAGCATCACTTGCTTTCCTTGCCTGAAGGAGCAGCAAGCTGGAGAAAATAAAACTCTATTAAGGAAAGTGAGCATGAGGCCATTCTGCAGCTGCTCTGTATAATCCAACACATTAGTAGGCAACATTCTGTCTCCAGCTTGAATTTACCTGCTGGGGTGGTGCTCACTGTGGGCAAATTCAGTTTGCTGGTCCGGTATAACACCCTGGTGATCAAGGACGCATTTAAAATTCAAACTGATATCATCTAGCAATGCCAATACCAATGAAATAACCATTTTTATTCCTATATTCTGACAAAACATGGCAAATCTTTTAAAAAAACAGTCTGTATAACTTCTGAGAAACAATTTATTGATAGATCAACACACATGAATTCAAAATTTTAGCAGTGAAGATAAATGAAAGCTTCCTGATTTAGTCCTTTTAACTGCCAGGATACTGCTAGAATTTAGGGGATTTCTGTGAAAGATTGAAACAGGCTTTTTATCTCGCTGAGTAATAACACACTGGGGACTTCTATATAGGAGAAGTGGAATTTGGAGACACACATGGCAAGGCTACAAGGTAAAAATAATTTGGAAAACTTCCTAAGGTTTTGGCTAGATTACTTAAACTAATTGGTAATCTCTTTCCTGAAATGTCAAATAACTGTGACATGTTGAAGTGATGTGCTTGGTTTTAACCACTTGCAAGTGAAGTTTCAGGACTCTAGCATCTGCTCATGTGCCAAGTCTATGACTTGCCTGCTGTTACTGTTTCAGGGAATGAATGTCATTCTTGGGTATCTTTTCTTGGTAATTAAAGAATGTCTTCAAATTCACTGTCTTAAGGGGGAGTTTTCCTCCTCAGTGTTATTTGTCTACTTAGAGCAAATACCTAATTTATAATCATTGCATGACCATGAAGACAATTATTCTATAAGCTTAGCACCTGCATCTAACAGAGTAAATCATCCCTCCAAAAGAGAATGTTCATATATTTTTGTTTTTAAAGTTAATGTAGGTTCAGGGTGGTTCATGTAAACAATGTAATCTCTTATTCAAAATGATCTAATATAGCTCAAACTTAACCATTCCTTTTCCATCCCCAATAATTTTTGTTTTAGATTCAGATCTTAGGATGCCTTTATCACCTAAGCCATGTTGGGGAACTCCTCCTGGCAAGGAACTGCTGGTAGCTTCTGAGAGTTGGGGGTGGCCTCTGGCAAGAGTCAGCAAAAACTAAAGTTCTTAGTTCAAGAACTACAAGGTACTTAAGTTTGCCAACAACTGTGAAAGTGGGGAAGCAGATCCATTCCTAGTCTCCAAATGAGATCATAGCCCTGGCAAACTCATTGTAAACATACAAAACCTTAAGCCAGAGAAGCCACATTTAAACTTCTAATCCACAAAACCAGATGTGTATTGTTTTAAGCCACAAAGTTTGTCATATTATTAAGCCACGATATTTCCCACATTGAAAATTATACCATAGGTGAATATCACCAAAGGTAGAATTCATGCCCCAGCTTCCTAATTAACCTATTTGAGGTTGGTTCTACTGTAATTGTTTACTCTTCAGTCACTATTTTGAAACACAAATCTGATTATGTCCCTTCCTTGCTTAACTCTCTTCAGTGACTATGCCTATCTTCTGATGACCCATCATTATCTCTTTCCCATGTACTTCTTCCCTCTCCTGTGTATTTTGACCCCACCTCATATGAGCCATGGAAGAACTTCAGACTCTGCACATGCTCTATTTATTTCCCATTTGCCTTTCAATTCTCATTTTAGGTATGGCTTCCTAAATTGGGGTCAAAGGCTTCTATTTGCTACTCTAAGACTGTATACTTTAATACTGAATTTATCAGAGTCTATTACGATTGTCTACGGAATTGTGTATCTCCTTCTGGAAGTGCTTAGTCAATTAAAAAAAAAAAAACTACAACTTGTTCATCACAAATTTTCACTTACAGTACCATGGCTAACATATAGTATGTAGTCAATAAATATCTACTGAACGTACATTGTACACATTTCTAAACTAAAAGAAATGTGTACGAATTTCTACTAAACTGATTTGTACTGCATCCTCATTTTTTAATTTTTATATTTTACTGTTATATAGTTGATTTACAGTTTGTGTTAGTTTCAGATGTACAGCAAAGTGAATCAATTATGCATATACATATATCCATTCTCTATCAGATTCTTTTCATATGTAGGTTATTACAGAATACTGAGTAAAGTTTCTTGTGCTATACAGTAGGTTTTTGTTGATTACATATTTTATATAGATAGTCGTATGTATATGTTAACTCTAATCTCCTAATTTATTCTTCCCCACCTTTCCCCTTTGGTGACCATAAATTTGTTTTTGAAGTCTGTGAATTTGTTTCTGTTTTGTAAATAAGTTAATTTGTTAATTTCTCCTTTTTGGCTATTAGTATTTGCCTTATATATTGAAGTGCTCCTATGTTGGGTGCATACATATTTACAATTGTTGTATATTCTTCTTGGATTGATCCCTTGATCATTATGTAGTGTCCTTCTTTGTCTAACTTTTTTTTTTTCCTTTTTAGGCCCGTACCTGAGATGGCATATGGAAGTTCCCAGGGTATGGGTTGAATTGGAACTGCAGCTACTAGGTTATGCCACGGCCACCACAGCAATGCCAGATCCAAGCCATGTTTGCAACCTACACTGCAGGTCATGGCAATGCCAGATCCGTAACCCACTGAACAAGGCCAGGGATCAAACCTGCATCCTCACTGATACTAGTTGAATTCGTTACCAATGGGAACTCCTCCTGTAACATTCTTTATTTTAAAGTCTATTTTGTCTGATATGAATATTGCTATTCCAACTTATTTTGATTTCCATTTGCATAGAATACCTTTTCCAATCCCCTCACTTTCAATCTACATGTGTCCCCAGATCTGAGGTGGGTCCCTTTTAGACAACGTAAGTATGGGTCTCTGTTTTTTGATTATAACATTTAATCCATTTACATTTAAAGTAATTATCACTATGTATGTTCTCATTGTCACTTTGTTGTTTTGGATTAGTTTGCATAGGTTTTTTTTTTTTTTTTCTTCTCTTCCTCTTTCATTCACTTGTGATTTGATGACTATTTTTAGTGTTGTGTTTGGATTGCTTTTTCTTCTTTGTGTGTATATCTAGTGTAGATTTTTGGCTTGCAGTTATTATGATCTGATATAGCTACACACACACACACACACACACACACACACACACACACGTTTGCTTTAAGTTGCTGGTCTTAATTTCAAATGTATTTCCAATATCCTGGATTTATATTATCCTCTTCCCAAAAATACTAGTTTTTATATCATATTTGTATATGGATAATTTCCTAACTTTACTGTATAGTAAAGGCATATTTGCCTTTACCAGTGAGCTTTATCATTTGTGATGCTCTTCTTTCTAGTTGTGGCCTTTTCTTTTCTGCCTAGAGAATTTCTTTTAGCATTTTTTGTAAAGCTGATTTGGTGACACTGAATTCTCTTAGCTTTTGCTTGTCTGTAAAACTTTTGGTTTCCCTGTTGAATCCGAATGAGAGCCTTGCTGAGTAGCATATTCTTGGTTATAGGTTTTTCTCTTTCATTACTTTAAATATATTGTGCCAATCCTTTTTGGCCTGCAGAGTTTCTACTGAAATATTAACTGATAACCTTATGGAAATTCCCTTGTATGTAATTTGCTGCTTTTCCCTTATTGCTTTTATTATTTTTCTTTTGCTTTAATTTGGTCAATTTGATTTATCTGTGTCTTGCCGTGTTCCCCCATGAGTTCACCCTGTATGGTACTCTGTGCTTCATGGAGTTGAGTGTTCCTTTCCCATGTTAGGGAAATGTTTGGCTATCATCTCTTCAAATATTTTCTTGGGCCAATTCAGTCTCTCTTCTCCTTCTGGGATCCCTATAATGCAAATGTTGGTGTGTTTAGTGTTGTCCCAGAAGTCTCATAGACTGTCCTAGTTTTCTTTCATTCTTTTTTATTTATTCTATTCTGTGGCAGTTATTTCCACTAATTCATCTTGCAGATAACTTATTCTTTCTTCTGACTCGTGTATTCTGCTGTTAATTCTTTCCACTGTATTCTTCATTTCAGTGATTGTACTGTTCATCTGTTTTTTTTTTTGTTGTTGTTGTTCTTAAAATCTTCTAGCTCTTTCTTAAATATTTCTTGTATCTTCCAGATTGTGCCTCCATTCTTTTTCTAAGATCTTGGATCATCTTTACTATCAATACTCTGAATTCTTTTGTGGAAAATTGCCTGTCTCCACTTCACTTAGTTTTTCTTCTGTATTTTTTGCTTGTTTCTTTGTCTGGAACATATTTCTCTGCCATCTCATTTTATCTGACTTCCTGTGCTTATCGCCTTTGGCAGGCTGAAGGATTGTAGTTCCACTTGCTTCTTGTCTCTGCCCCCTGGTAGTTGAGTATGGTCCAGGAGCTTTTGAATATTCCTGATTGTAGGGATTGGTAACTGCCCACTGTTGTGTGGAGCTGGGGCTTGTCCCTCTGGTGGGAAGGATCGTGTCAAAGGACATATTTAGAGGCAGCTGTGAGTTCTGGATGACTTTAGCTTGTCTGCTGATAGATGGGGCTGTGTTCCTACACTGTTGCTTGTTTGGCCTGAGGCATCCCAGCACTGGAGACAGCAGGCTGTTTGATGGAGCCAAAATGGAAACCTTGGGGAGGGCTCACACTAATGATTATTTCCTGTTGCTCTGCCACTAGTATCCTTGCCCCACAGTGAACAACAACCAAACCTCACCTCCCCAGGAAACCCTCCAAGACCCACAGGTAGTTCTGGCCCAGGCTTATATGGAGTTGCTCCCTGCCCTGGGTCTCAGTGCATGTAAGACCTTTGTGTGTCCCCCAAGAATGGAGTCTCTGTTTCTCCCAGTGCTGTGGAACTCCTGCCCTCAAGCCCTGCTGGATTTCAAAGCCAAATACTCTCCATTCTCCTCTCAATGTGAGGCCCTCAGGCTGGAGATCCTGACATGGGGCTCAGAACTCTCACTCCTTTGGCAGAACCTCTGCAATATAATTATTTTCCAGTTTGTGGGTTGCTCACTTGGCAGGCATGGAATTTGTTTATATCACAAAGGTGCACTCCTACCATCTTGTTCTGGTTTCTTCTTTGTCTTTGGGTGCAGAATATCTTTTTTGGTTGGTCCTAGTCTCTTTTGTTTAGTTGCTCAGCATCAGTTGTGATTTTCGTGTTTCTGTGAGAGGAGCTGAACTCAAGTCCTTCGACTCTGCTATCCTATCTACAACTCCTCACATCGTCATTTTATAGTCATGACCATAAACTTTGGTTTGCTTTGTCTATAATCAGTGGTTCCTAAATTTGCCAGATTTCAATCATCTTTATGAATATTTCTTAAAATGCAAACATTTGTTTCTATTTGATAACCACTAAGAAGTTCTACAGAGGAAAACCCAGTAATCTTATTTTAACCAATACTCTTTATAACTCCTGTCATTTAATAAGTTTGGAAACACTGGGTTTTGTTTTATATTGTTTTGTCTTTTTAGGGCTGCACCTGTGGCATATGGAGGTTCCTAAGCTAGGGGTCCAATCAGAGCTGTTGCTGCTGGCCTATGCCAGAGCCACAGCAATGCAGGATCCAAGCCACATCTGTGACCTACACCACAGTTCACAGCAACGCTGGATCCTTAACCCACTGAGTGAGGCCAGAGATTGAACCCACATCCTCATGTATGCTAGTCAGTTTTGTTAATTGCCGAGCCACGACGGGAACTCCTAGAAACACTGGTTTTAAATGATTACATGTTATTCACTATTGCACCCCTGAATCCTACCTACTGGCTTTTATCTGCCTGTATAGACAATTAAATCAAGCCACATTCATTACGTACTGTTGCTCAGAACTATCCAGAACTGAGCTCTGCTGGCTTGTCTCTGGCACAGCAGTTTATTTTGTGTTTTCTCACAGATCACTTCCCACAATCCTTTCATGCATTCGCCTGTGTTGCCAATATCTTTGGTCACCACATCATTTTGGAGGCAGCCACTGCTTGATGTTGACTTATTCTTTCTCACAATCTCCTACTTTACACTGAAAGTAAACCTTAATTCAATAAAGTCTCTCACTTCCCAGAAAGGAGTTTTCTAATTTATTTCATACTCAGGTGTTCCTGAGTCACAAAATAGTAATTCCTGTGGGAATGTTAATGTTGTAACTATATAATATTATTTATCACATTTTAGACTAGCACAATTTTTTACTTTGAATTATCACCCACTCTCAGGGTATTTAAATGAATAAGTAGAACAGAGACACAACTAAATATCCCCGATGGTTCTATAGAACATAACAACAAGTTCCTTGAGAGATATAAAATTTGTGTTAATCTTATTTTTGTTATTTCCTACATGCTATAATACTATATAATTCCAGCTATAGGATTGTGGGCAGCAAGGAGTTGCCATATCCTATTTGGATCTCAAGTTTGAAAATTTTAGATATCAATTCCATTTATTACTAACTGGACCACTTTGGGCAAATGATTTAACTGCTCCATACCTTGATTCATTCATCTGTAAAAATGGGGCTATTCATAAGGTTTTTGTGAAAAAGATAGAATTCAATATAAATAAACTGCTTAGGTAAGCATCTAGCACACTGTAATGCTCAGTTAAATTCAATTTAAAAATGCAAGTGAAAAAATGCTAAATCAACTTTAACATCAATTTAAAAGCAGCTCATAATGGATTAAAAACAATATAGAATCTGTTAATTCAGAACTTGGAATTAAAAAGTGGAGTAGGATCAGCACCAGTCTCAGATTGTTCAGGCTTCAGATTCCTTTTTTCTCTTTTCTATTGTCTCTACCCCTTTTTGTATGTGGGTTGTCTTAAGGATGGCTACCATCATAATTGAAAGACGGATACCAGCAAACACCAGGGGACTTTTTTTCTCTACTCACTTAAGTGAAAGAGAATTGAATCCCAGCTCTCTTATTTAAGGAATAAAGTGGAATTTTCCCAGAAAACTCTAGCATTCCTCTCCACTGAAGTGGGTACTAGCCCATTTCAGAAGAACCACCAATAAGTGGAATAGTTTTTATTTAAGCAGATACTATCCTTGATTTAATGTCAATTGTAAAAACTACACTGCTATATCACATTGGGGAGAGACTATTAATAAGTCAACAGTATACAGTATAGTTTATTTTTCAACTATAAAATGAACAAGATGGATTAAATAATTGATAGCATCCTTTCTATCTGTGGCTTTCTATCAGAGAGCTGAGGTTAGAGGTTCTAAACCATTTTTTGACACTTAAGAATAATTGCAGAAGTAAAAGTCTATATTGGCATGTAGTCAATACCAAAATATTATATATAGTAATATTTGTGGGTTTTAGTAGCATATTACATAATAATAACTACTGTAATTTTGAAGTAGCAATAAGGATAAACAGTAGCTTAAGATCTCTATTGTGTTTTCAAATATTGCTAATACCACTTTGGATTTATTAATACATTAATAAATGCAGAAAATTACAAATTTCAGTTAGAATTTATTGAAATTTAATGTAATTATTTTCCCCACCTTAGTCCACCAGGATAGAAGTCCTTCTCTCCATGGACTTGTTAGCATTTTATGGAAACTAGATTAAGAACCCTTGTCATAGAACGTTATTTTAGGAAGTTAAGCAAAATCCACACTATGAAGGCTCATAAGCTTGGGGGTTCAGTTGTAACTTTTTTTTATAGCATTTACTACAATTTCCTCATAATCTGATTATAAGAGTATATGAAATGTTTTAAGTAGACTGTGAGCTACTTAAAGGTGAGAGCCATAATATTTACATGTTTCATTTACTTATAGCACTATTCTTAAAACTGACTCTTCAGTAAAATCACTTTGGGAAATTAAAACAATATATAGATGCTCCCCACCTATCAGAGACCATCTGAGTCACAATTATTGCACAGAAACCTGGGAATCTGTATTTCTAAGGCTTCTAAGGTTATTTCAGAAAGCAGTTAGCTTTCACCAAGTTGATTCACATTAGAGAACTTCTGTCATTTAACACCTGGCATAATGCCTTTGCACAAATTACATCCTCAGTGAGTAGTTAGGGAATTGAATGAGAGAAACTAGAAAGAAATATAAAAAAGTTTGCATTTCAAAATACCACAAAAGCCCCCTTTCACTCAAATATAACATAAAAATGTCCATAATAAAAATGTTTCATTCTAAAGCTTTTAAAACAACAGAATTATATTCAAAGACATAGTCCATGGCTTTTATTTTATTTATTTATTTATTTTTTTGTCTTTTTGCCTTTTATGTAGAGCCGCACCCGCGGCATATGGAGGTTCCCAGGCTAGGGGTCTAACAGGAACTGTAGCTGCCGGCCTTCGCCACAGCCACAGCAACGCAGGATCCGAGCCGCATCTGCAACCTTCACCACAGCTCACGGCAACGCCGGATCCTTAACCCACTGAGAAAGGCCAGGGATCGAACCCGCAATCTCATGGTTCCTGGTCAGATTCGTTAACCACTGAGCCACGATGGGACCTCCAGTCCATGGCTTTTAAATAAGAATTCTTAATACAAAGTGGTCCTATAATTCAGTGCCAGGGAATTTGTAATTTCTCAGATGAACAGTTATGATTCTATCTGGTAAAAATTAAAACCAGTTAGCTTGCATAGAATTTACTGGAGGTTGTGAGAAACAAGCGGTAAAGCTACTTTTCAGTCACTCATGCCAGTTGCATGGCAAATGCCACTGTGACAGGTGACTTGCAGGAATCAATCAAAAGTAATTATTCCAAGCTTGTCAACAAACCAAAACCAGCTGGTCTTTTGGATTAAAATTTCAGATATATTCAGTCCCAATAACACGATGTTATCTCTGAAACATGAGATCACATTTCCTGAAAAGACTGCCAAAAAAACTATGGGTTAGCTATTTGCAGATTTATTTAAATATTAATGTGTCCATTTATTACAAATTAACTGTGGCTAAGATGTGTCCACATACACACACTACTTGTGTCAGTTGACCAACAAGAGTGCTCTCAATCCCGAATCCTTTGCAAATGGATTAGATTTTAGCATAGATGGTTAGAGCCAATAAGAATTTACACTTCCCTTTTATTCTGTACCATTTGCTTCTGCCTGAAGCAAACGGTACAGAATAAATATACTGTTTCTCCTTGGTTGATTTCAGGAGCTCTCTAAATTCCTTCACGTTTTATCACAGTTTATTATCTCAAAAACCATACCATAACAGTTTTACCATCCCCACTGTCTTTCTGTTTCTTGAACTCTGTATGAATTGTACTACTTTACTCTGCAGAGAGCCCTGTTTCTCTTTACTCCTTTCTTTTTACTTAAGCTCTCAGTTACATTTTCACATTTTGCTGCCTATCTCCCTCCAAACTAATCTTAGCCATACCAGTCCTATAACAAAACTGCATTTATAGATATAAAACAAAAAAGATATCGACCTAGGTGTCACTTCCACCAGGAGTCTCCCTTGACATACAAAGTACAGGTTAGGGTTGCTCAGTCACAAGCAACTGCTAAATTCAGCTAACAGAAGCAAAACAAAATTTATAGGATGAGTATTAGGGCTCTCAGGACTTTAGGGAAAAAGTTTTGAGAGCTAAAGAAGTAGAAAATTCAGCAACTATTTATAATCGGGACCATTTGCTTTGAGAGCTAAAGAAGTAGAAAATTCAGCAACTATTTATAATAGGAACCATTTGCTTTGGGTACTTCATTGGGGACAAAAAATGAATTACAATAGTTTCTTCTATATTTGCAATGCTCACTCAAGGTGTATGGTCTGGAAAAGCAGCCCCTTACTGGTCTAAGCCAATACAACCATGCCCTGAATTAACTGGTTTGTGAAAAGAAAGAACTTGCTTGAACATTTTCCTTTCTGTAGGATGTTAGGCATCTGAACTTACCATTCTATAAGTACTCAGTGGAAAGATAATTCTCCAAAAGGAAATTCAGGAGCTTTAGGATGGGAGAATAAAGCCAGGGACCTCAAAAATACAAATGTTCACTACGTTGTGGCTTCCCATTGTTCCCATAGAACTCTATGCTTCCCTCTGCATGGTACTTACCATGTTATTTTGCCTTTTCTCGAAATACTTCTCTGGGTTCTAAATTCTGGGAGGGCAAAGAACATGTTTGTCATGTTTATCATGACATGCATCTTTTGGGCTTAACACAGGATTTGGTACATATAATAAATAAATAAATAAATACTTAATAAATAAAAAAATTGGGGGAAATATTTGACTGAAGTCATTGTGTTTCCATTCTCTCATTATACTTCTGTGGCAATAGCAGAAGACCTACCTCAAAAATACTCAACCAATAATGAAAATTTTTTGAGCCATATAACTGAAAGGACCAAGGGTAGAGTAGGTTTCAGGTATCACATAAACCAGTTTCTTTCTCTCTCCTCAGCCTTGTGCATGGTCAACATTTCCTCAGTAATTGTTTCCTCACAGTCTTGATATGGTGGCCATATGTACCAGAACTATGAGTGTTCTTTTTTATTTTAATGTCCATCAGACAAGAGACAGATTTGGATCTAGTATTCCTGGATCAGGGTTGAAGAGAATCACTCCTTGATACTCTATCACATGCTTTCTCCTGGACTAAATCCTTTTCCTAACAGGAGGCAACCAATGAGCTTCTTTCTCAGCCTGAGGCTAGGGTTGGAGTCCTTTTCCCTGGATCTATTTCTCTTCTTTAAATAATTTGAGAAGTTGTAGGAAGAAAAGATTTCTGGTGAGACCACCAACATATGTCTATATCACCAATCAGGCTTTATGGCCAGTAATGGCTGCAAACTGACCTCTTTTGGGTATGACCCTATCCCATAGACTGTACTGTCATTCTATTTAGTCTGCTATTCTACTCTTTCAGAATCCTAGACTAGTGTATTAATGTTGCTTCTGTGACTGAAGTGAAAAACAAACAAACAATCCAGAAATGCTTCTGTGGTCAAGAAGAATTAAACTCTGAAAACAATAGATCTTTTCTGTAATAGTGTCCTGTCTTCCCCTTTAATCCTTTCTTCTTTGCTATGCTGATAGAGGTGGCAAGCAACCTTCTGCTTCCATCAAACATTGTCTCAGTCTTAGTTCTTTGTAAAATCCTGTAAACCCCCTTTTAAATTCCCACAACTACAGTTTGATTTTGCTGACACAATTATGGAGAGTGATGTACTACAGCAGGGAAAAGAGAACACTGAAATAGCTTTTTGCCTAATCCCCAGAAGACTTTATGTTTTCCTCTTTAAGTAAGAAAAAAGTCCAGAGGGAAGCTTTATAGAGGAAGTTCCAACAGCTATGTTTATCAAAATGCCATATGATATACTGGTCATTCAAGGGTGTTAATGGAGTGCAGCATTGAACCAATTCACCGTCTTTTTTTTTTTTTTCTTTGCTTGTTAGCATCTTATCTATTATCTATTATGTGTTGTTATTAAGTGTCTGTTGCTTTAAAAACACTAAGATAGGCACTTACCCATCACTGGTAAAACACTTGCTCCTTGCTATTCTCTAAGAACATCTGGGAAGTAGAGTGATTTCTTATCAAAAAGGCATCATGTGTGACAGACATACGATATTAGTATAAATTACCCTAATTAAATATAAGGTACTTGAGAGCCCAAGTTAAGAGTAAAGTAAGGTATCATAAATACCTTTAGTGCTTAGTATGAGTGAAATACCACCTCATTCAAATTCACTAGTTCCTAGAATTCTCCGGTTGTGCAGCATGAAAATTTAGGGGAAGATAAATTATGTCTCTTACTTTCTGTCTGCAAGACACAGTGTAAGAGTGTCACAGCCTTAAAGAGGCTTTTAACTAATGGACTGTTGTTAAAGGACATTTAAATAGTTTGCCCTAGAATTGATATTTTACCAAATCTGAATTCTGTTGCAAAGGTTAAAAAGTGAATTTTACCCTACCCTGCTGTTTATTCAGACATCTATTTAAACATTTAAATAATTAAATTTGAAAACCATGTCAGAACTTTAAAATAGTCAATAAAATTCAGAATATAGCTCATGGCAAGCAGAATGCTGGTGTTTCGGGCTAAGAATTCATCCAAAACCAGTGACATCTTAGCCCCAAGAGGTTGCTTTTCTGAATATAAACAAGTATTTTCTACTTGCAAACAAGTTCAGCATCTGTTTTCAGCCTTTCATTTTCTTGTTTTCTTTTTTCTTTTCCTTTTTTATCACCTAAAAATCAATGATCTCTAAGGATTTGTCAGTGGATTTCTCTCTTTCCTTAGGCAAGGAGCCTTTAATCAGATTCACATTTTTTTTCGCCGTGCTTACTCCACCCTCCAAAGAGACAGCAAAATTTCTGCAACGATTGCCAGATGGCATGAATAGACTGTGATCACATATGAAAAGTCTGTGAACACTGACACAAATTGGAGTATTTTGTATTAAATAGCACCAGAAAAATAATTAGATGTTGGAGATGAGGAAGAAATGCTTTTTAAGGCAAAATGTCTTTGCAAAGTGTTCTTTTCATTATGTATTTTAAAATATTTATATCATGAACTTTGAAGACATCTGATTGAAAATATTCTGTGAATTCTGAGGGGTGTCTTCTGCTTTTGTAATGACTGACTGGAAACATTCCTAAGAGTCTATTCATAACTTAATACTAATAAGTGAGGTACAACTTAAGATATCCTTGAGAAATGGTAAGAGATTAACCCTTATATTAACCTTTCTGTCAAACATTTAAAAATTTCCCTTCAAATTTTTTTATTTTCTCTGCCCTTTCTAGATATTATGTCTGATAGGGCTTTTTATTACCCTCAGCCATAGTACCACTGCTTTTTTGTTGCCTGTGGAGGGTATGGGATTAATCCCTGCAAAATCAAAATGATTTTGATATGGAGACTGAGGACAGCACACATGCACAAAGACAGTATGGAAAGTTTTATTACTCATACAATGAGCCTTTCTGGAGAGACGAGGACAGGCATCTGAGCCAGTCTGGGATGGCTTCAGCAAAGGGAAGGATGATGACTTTATTTTTTATTGCGGTTAAGGGGTGGGGACAGAGTGAATGTTCCTGTCAGGGCTCCAAGTTTGTGAGTTCCCCCTGCCACAGACATCAGAAGGAGGAGAACCTGGGCTTTTTTATTGACTTTCCCAAATGGAAAGAAAGAGGGAAGGGCCAGGGTGAGATTGGAAAGATTTCAGTATTCAATTTTCTTTCTTTTTTTTTTTTTTGTCTTTTTGCCTTTATCTAGAGCCGTACCCAGCATATGGAGGTTCCCAGGCTAGGGGTCTTACAGGAGCTGTAGCTGCTGGCCTTCGCCACAGCCACAGCAACGCGGGATCCGAGTCGCGTCTGCAACCTACACCACAGCTCATGGCAATGCCGGATCCTTAACCCACTGAGCAAGGCCAGGGGTCGAACCCGCAACCTCATGGTTTCTAGTTGGATTCGTTAACCACTGAACCATGAAGGGAACTCCCAGTGTTCAATTTTCTAAAACGCAGTGTTACTCTTCATTACAACTCTAAATGAAAGTCTGTTTTCATAAATTTTTAAAGAAGGAATCAAAAACATTTATCAGGTAAAAAACCCCAAATGTACTGTGAGGATCTTCATTTGAATTTTTAAAAATATTTTAAGATAATTTCACACATAGAGAAAAGCTAACAGGAAGCTGAGGCTTTATCTCAGAGTGTTCTCACCAACTCTTCCCTATGAAAGTCCTTGGATAAAGTTGTGCATGAGAGTGGCAGCAGGTGCTTTTTCCGTCACTCCTCTCTAGTGTCTGCTTCTCTAGATCTTCTGCTCTGTGATAGCTTTCACCTTCTCTCCTATGGTGGCTGCCTGTATTGCTACCCTCCTTGCCGACCTCCTCCAAACCCCCAACCTCCACGGGCTTTTGGCAATAAGGCTTCTTCAGCTTCTTGAGACTTACTCAATTTATTTAGAAGGTTTCCCACTGGGAGAACTATTGAACTTCTAGGTGCACCTTTATCCCTCCTTACACTTGAGCTTTCTTTTCTTCCTTATTGGAGTTGTGGGGAGACTTGAATGTGAACAATACTAAGGAATTATCCTGTGTGAGGATCACATATAGGTAGATAAATAGGTCATTGCATTTCAAAGGCAATAAATCTGAGTAGTAAAAGGGAATATGATTGAAAAGATTGATGACACAAGTGAATGTGTTGGCTTTAGAGAGAAGCATGAATTATTTATCCACTATAATAGAAGGGAAGGCAGAGGAATTAAGGAAATAGGTACAGATGTTGGTAGTTTGTGGCGAGCTCCAGGAGAATTCTCTACTGATCACTTCCATTTAGGCAGTGAAATGAAAAGCAAATTCTTATACTAGGTTGAAATTATATAGCTTATGACATAATTGGGGTTAAAGTCATCACAAGTTTTCAAGGTCAGAGTTCTTAACATAAGAAACCATTTACAATGTGAAGAAGGTGCACTTGAATCTGGTGGGCCCAAATCAGAGAAATTGCAAATTGGTGACACACCACCTGTAGATGGGTTTCTTTTGAAAGCCCTTATAAAGTTTCAACATTTAAAAATTTAGTTTCATTATTTAAATACCAATATATTTTTGGGAATTCCCACTGTAGCACAGTAGGTTAAGGATTTGATGTTGTCTCTGTGGCAGTGTGGGTTTGATCCCTGGCCCAGCAGAGTAGGTTAAGGATCCAGAATTGCCGGATATATGGTATAGGTCACAGCTGTGGCTCAGATTCAACCCCTGGCCCAGGAATTTCTTATGCCATGGGTTTGGCCGAAAAAGGAAAAAAAAAAAATCAAGAGACTTCACATTGAAACCAGATTTGATAGTTATCTTTTAAAAGATGGATTTTTTAGTAGCACTGGGCCTGAATTCCTCCATGGCAGTCGTAGGATGGAGCTGAGTAACATTGAGCCTTTACACAGGGCACGCAAGTGTTTTCCAGTCTCCAACTCTCCCTCACCCCGTTATTAACTTATAATTGGCTTGACTTGTTCCAATAGTTTTCCTTCCTCGATTTTATAAAGTATTTGAAATTGAGGAACAGGCCTTGCATGGTACAACTCTAGGAGGCACTGTTGTAGCCTCTATCAATAGTATCCCTGGGGTTGTGTCTGGTGGAGTTACTTGGCATGACAAATACTTGCATTTCCATTTTTGACGCCCACATTGAGTGAAACAGCTGAGGAGCACTCCTAACACTGATGCTCATACTTAAATTTATTTGTATTAACCATGTCACATTTTTCTTAAGAAAAAACTCTTTCATATTACTTCCTTCAGGGCCTGTGCGTTCCTGTCTTCAGAGGTTGAATTTTATCCTTCCAAAAGAGGTGTTCAAGTCCTAACTGTCAGTAACTGCGAATGTGATCTCATGTGGGAACAGGGTCTTTACAGATATAATTACAATACAAGTTAAGATGAAATCAAACAGGATTAGGGTGGGGTTAAATTCAGTCATGGATGTTTTTCTAAAACGGGACACAGAAACAGAGAAATAGGTACAAATACACACAGGAGGAAGAAGACCGTGTCTGAGGCAAAGATTGGAGAGATGCAGCCAAGGGTGGCTGGCAAGCACCAGAAACTACGAAGAGGTGAGAAGTATTCTTCTCTACAACCGTAGGAGGGAGGATAGCCCAAGTACACATTTATTTTGGACTTCCATTCTCTGGAGCTGTGAGAAAGTAAATTTATGTTTTTTAAGGCACCCAATTTGTGATAATTTGTCTTGGCAGCCCTAGGAAACTAATACAGGGCACATACTCTATAATTTTCTTCATTACTTTTTCCCTGGGATGCATTGAAAGCTCTTGACATTGATATTCATATTTTACCTTTATATTCCTATTTAAAGAGCCTTGATTTTCAGGATGAAAGAAGAAGCCTACATCTGAATTATGATTATTGCCTTTCATCAGTGCTAAAGCAAATTAAACTCCCTAGGCAATCTTTGGTTATTTTTCTCCAATAAAATTCCTACATGTATTTAGGGTCCACATAATATAATTACAGATTCCTAAAAAATGAGTGATATCTTAACTTTTGGATAATTAAGTACGTAATGATGATTATGCCATTGAGTGATTAAAGTAGAACTTCATTCCGTCAGCTGAGTTTAAAAAGATGAGGAAGGATCTTAGCTAAATATTATTTTTAGCGGATAGATGTGGAGTAACAAAATTAGTTATTTGGGTACAACCAGTATGGAAAATAGTATGGAGGTACCTCAGAAAACTAAATATAGAACTACCATGTGATTTAGCAATCCCACTCCTGGGCATGTATCCAGACAAAGCCTTCATTGAAAAACATACATGCACCCCTGTGTTCACTGTAGCACTACTCACAATAGCCAAAGACATGGAAACAACCTAAATGTCCAATGACAGATGAATGGATTAAGAAAATGTGGTACATATACACAGTGTAATACTACTCAGCTATAAAGAAAACCCCCAAAATAATGCCATTTGCAGCAGCATGGATGAACTAGAGACTCTCATACTAAGTGAAGCAAGTCAGAAGGAGAAAGACAAATTCCATGATGTCACTTTTATCTGGAATCTAATCATGGCACAAATGAGCCTATCTACAGTAAAGAAACAAACTCATGGACATAGAGAAGAGACCTGTGGTTGCCAAGGGGGAGGGACTGGGAGGGACCAGGAATTTGGGGTTAGCAGAGGCAAAGTATTGCATTTGGAATGGGTAATCAATGAGATTCTGCTATATAACCCATGGAACTATATCTGATCGCTTGTGATGGAACATGATGGAAGATAATATGAAAAAAAGAATGGGTATATAGGAAAACCAGGTCATTTTGCTGTACAGCAGAAATTGACAGAACATTATAAGTTAACTATAACAAATATATAAAAAAATCAGTTATTTGGTAAAAGTCAACACATAATAATGTTGCCTAGAAGCAATTTACCAAATGTAGAATTTATATTAGAAAAAGGATACTGTTATACTTAGAATGAAGAAATGAAAAGAGATATTCTTAAAGTGTTTATCAGTAATTGTATGTGCTAATTACATTTTGGTTCCAAACTTTGGAAGTACCAGATAGTAGCAACAATTTTTTTTCAAATAATTTGCAATTATAACTTAAAAAGACAGCAATAAGATAAGGCAAAGAGTGAACATAGATATTGTGACATACTGTGATATTTTTAAGTCAAGGAAATAAGAACTATAGTGTGATCCTCCCTCTCTGTTACTTAACTATATATTTTTGGTCCAGTCAGAAAATGAGCCATACAAAAGCAAATGCATTAAGCATTGGGGTTTGTGAAAGTTACAATAGTAATTATGTGAAAAAGATATGCACATTTTATTAATTTAACATTTCGGTAACTGGAAAATTAATTGTAAAATGAAAGTCTGTCTTTCAAATGAATGAGTCCATTAAAACATTAAAAAAACCTCCATCTCATTGAAATAAATTCTACTGTTAAAAATTTTCTAAATAGGAGTTCCTGTCATGGCTCAGTGGTTAACAAATCCAACTAGGAACCATGAGGTTGCAGGTTCAATCCCTTGCCTTACTCAGTGGGTTAAGGATCCGGCGTTGCCGTGAACTGTGGTGTAAGTTGCAGACGCGTCTCGGATTCCGTGTTGCTGTGGCTGTAGCAAAGGCTGGCCGTTACAGCTCCTGTTAAACCCCTAGCCTGGGAACCTCCATATGCCGCGGGTGCAGCCCTAGATAAGGCAAAAAGAAAAAAAAATCTTCTAAATAATTAAAATGTCCTAAGGGTTAAAAAGTTAGATATCTATTTCCTATTATAAACATCCATTTTTCTAAATAGATATAATAAATTAAATGCTTTAGCTTTAAGTGTATGAATGTCTAACCCTAATGGAGAAATAATTTTCCAGATTCCAGAGTCAGCTTTCTTTATAAAAGTCATCAAATCATAGATCTATTATCTTTGGTAATAACATGTACAGTTACTTTTCAGAGATGTGTTAATATTAAGTCAGAAGTAATGAATTATAGTATAAAGCTAAGTCCTTTCATGTTTAAAAACTATGAATATTTCTTTACCATCATAGGGAGAGTTTTTTGTTAAGCTACATAGACTTTTTTTTGCTACTGATTTTCCATGGAGGAAGAAGCAACTGCACAATTTATAGAGAAATATTTTTCTGCATATTGTTATCATTAATAACCCTAATAATACGACCCTATTTAGATGTGAATTAATAATTATAATGCATAATAATTAACTATCCATGGTATGATTGTACAAATCAGAACCTTTCTAAGTTTATTTAGTCAATTCACTCTGAGTAATTATGTTAGAACTTGCTATGAACACAAAGACAATATTTAATAAGAAATTATTTATTCTTTTTTATCGAAAATTGAGTTCCTACTATGTTCCCAATACCAGGGGTATAGCTATGAGTATGACCTAGAGCTTTACGAAGCTTACTATCTATGGGAAAATAAATGAATATTTCCATATAAGAGTTTTTGTTTCCCCAAGTTTTTACTGTATATAATAAGTGAGTGCTGTAGACTAAATATTTGTGTACACTTCAGATTCATGTGTTGAAACTTAATTCTCAATGTGATAGTATTTGGAGGCATGGCCTTTAATTGGGGATTAGGTCACAAGGGTGGAGCCCTCATGAGTGGGACTGGTATCCTTGAAAAGGAGACCCCAGGGACTCCCTCATCTCTTTTACCGTGTGAGGAGACAGCAAGAAGGCAGCCATGTAGGAACCAGGAGGTGGATTCTCACCTAGCACTGACTGTAAACTGGTCTTGATCTTGGCCTTCCAAGCCTCCAGAGCTATGAAAAATGAAATCTGTTGTTTATAAGCCCCCTAGTCTATGGTATCTAATATAGCGACCTGAATGGACTAAGACAGTGGTGCAGATATAAATGTCTGGCCAAGTCAAGACATTCTGTGTTCCTTGCTTCTTTTGGATCAAACTAGTTAATAATTTACCCTTGTATCAAATATTTTCTTGACAAAGTCACACTGGTACTTTGTTCTTGTCCCATTCTCTCCATCCCACGTACTAACAATGATAGTAGATAGTTTCTGCATATGCTTTACCTAGTTTCTCCTGATGTTAACATTTCATATAAACATGGTGGGTACACTTGTCAAAACTAAGAGGCTGTCACTGGTATATTACTATTAACTAAACTTTTGACTTTATTAGGATTTCACCAGTTTTTCCACTTGCGTCCTTTTCTTGTTCCAGGATTCAGTTCAGGATACTAACATTGCATTTAGTGGTACATCGTTTTTGTGATTTTTCTTAGTCTTAAATCATAGGTTTTGACTACAGATTATATAATTTTGTTACTTTTCTCCTCCTCATTTTTGCAAAAATATTAATGTGATTTTAAAAAGGCTCTGTATGTCTATTGAAACACAAAAAATTTACAACTCTGCTGAGTTTCAGGAGTAGGTTTAAATGCAAAGGCAGAAAGAAAACTTTAGGAAAGGAGAATATGATGAACTCTTCTAAAGTTCATAGGACAACTTAATATAAGACCCAGTGGAAAATTTAGTTTTCCTCTAAAATTCCAGAAAAACATATTGTACTTTAAGTTTGAAGTGAAAATTAATCTGATTGCTGTCTGACCTACAAATTCATAGTCTTCACAGAGATTGAATTCCTGTTTGTAGAAAATCAAACTGAAATAACTTAAAGAATTATAAGATCAGAGTTACAGAGAGGTCTTGGAGAAAAAGGTCAGCAAGCACACTAGAAGTTTTATATAGGATTCCTTGCATTGCTTTAATCTTCTGATATCTGTGAGCACCATAAAAATGAGTAAGATATTGAGAGACACTGTCGCTCTTATTTTCCCAAACTCTTTTGAACATCACACATGATTTTAGTACCTTATAGATGAGTTTCTCTTTTATTTTGCTTTGTGAATATTTATAGTCTGTAAAGAATATCTAGAAAAGTTCAATAATTTTCACTTCCTCAATATAGATATTTCATGTTATTTTTTATACTTAAGTAATTTGTATTCATTCATTTTTGTTAGTTTGTTTTGCCTGCACCCATGGCATATGGAGAGTCTTGGGCCAAGCGCAACACCAGATCCTTAACCCACTATGCCAGACA
This sequence comes from Catagonus wagneri, assembly GCA_004024745.2. NCBI lineage: Eukaryota > Metazoa > Chordata > Mammalia > Artiodactyla > Tayassuidae > Catagonus > Catagonus wagneri. Next base: position 240,369 of record PVHT021183619.1, on the reverse strand, counting down.
GGGATTGAACCCTTGCCCTAAGCCACTTCAGTTGGACTCCCAATCCACTGTACCACAGTAGGAACCCTTAGTCATTCATTTTGTTATTACTGTTTTTAAAAATAGGGTAATTGTGCATATGGTAAAAAATTTTAAATTTGCTATTGAGCTTATAAGAAAAACAGCAGGTACTCTCCCCTTACTCCTGGTCCATATCCCAATGTAAACATGTTTAACCATTTCTGTTTGGGTTCTTGGTGGTTACTACATTTGAAAATATAAATAATATGTTTACACTATTTTTACCAGCAATTTAATGTCTCCCTGGAAAATATGGAAGTTTACTCTCTACTCAGGCATCTGTCTCTTCTATTCCAACCTGGCCCGTGCTTCACTCCCAGGTTTTGATAGTCATTATTTCCACTTTTCCCACAAGTCGTCTTTGCAATATAAAATAGATTAAGCAATCAATTTTTGTTCCACTGGCTTTAGACAATGCTTTCAGTTTTCTTTTCCCATTATGCCCAATAAGACTATAACAGGCCTATCTCTTCCCCACTTTTTTTTTGTTAATATCTATTAGTGAAGTTTTAATTTTTTTGTTGCTGTTGAAGTTAATAACATTTACATTTTATTTCATAATTGTTTTGTATAATTTATCTATAGATTAATTTACAACATGAAAACCAGTAAATAGCATTCATATTATATTCATAGAGCAAACCTTATTCCCCGTTGATCCCTTAGGGGATGCTAAAATTGCATTTCCATCTTTACAAATCCAAAGTAATGATCCCTTATTCACTCAAAGATGAGTGTCCTTATAATTTATTTTGTATTACTTATACTCTATCGATACATTTATTAATTTGCTTAAGATATATTTATTGAGTGCCCACTATATGGCAGGTAAAATGAAGGCACTGTGTGAATAGTACTGAATGATGGAAATAGAAATCTCTGTCTCCTTGAAGAAGAGTTGGAGTATAAGAGGGTGGAGGTAATTGTGGTTATCATTTAAACTAGAAGAGACTGTAGGCAAAGTATTCTCTGATATAAACAGTACCACTGTTTTCTTAGGTCAGCCTCCAAGGCAATAGAAATAAAAACAGAAATAAACAAATGGGACCTAATCAAACTTACAAGTTTTTGTACAGAAAAGGTATCCATAAACAAAACAAAGACAGCCTATGGACTGGGAGAAAATATTTGCAAATGAAGAAACCAACATGGGCTTAATTGCAAAATATACAAACAGCTCATACAACTCAACAACAACAAAAAAAAAACCCCAAACAAACAGACTGAAAAATGGGCAGAAGATATAAATAGACATTTCTTCGAAGAAGACATACAGATGGCCAATAATTATATGAAAAAATGTTCATAATTGCTAATTATTAGTGAAATAAAAATCAAAATTTCAGTGAGGTACCACCTCATATCTGTCAGAATAGCCATCATTAAAAAGTCTACAAATAACAAATGCTGGAGAGGAGTTCCCTTTGTGGCTCAGTGGTTAACGAATCCCACTAAGAACCATGAGGTTGCGGGTTCGATCCCTGGCCTTGCTCAGTGGGTTAAGGATCCGGCCTTGCCGTGAGCTGTAGTGTAGGTTGCAGATGCGGCTCAGATCCCGCGTTGCTGTGGCTGTGGCTGTGGCGAAGGCCAGCAGCTACAGCTCCTGTAAGACCCCTAGCCTGGGAACCTCCATATGCCATGGGTGTGGCTCTAGATAAAGGCAAAAAGACAAAAAACAAAAACAAAAACAAAAATAAAAACAAATGCTGGAGAGGATGTGGAGAAAAGGGAATGCCCCCCTACTCTGTTGGAGGGAATGTTATTCGGTACAGCCACTATGGAAAACAGTATGGAGTTTAATCGGAAAACTAATGATAGAGTTATCATATAATCTAGCAATCCACTGGACCTATGTCCTGAAAAATCTATAATTCAAAAAGATGCATGTACAGTTATGTTATAACAGCACTGTTTACAATAGTCAAAGCATGGAAACAACCTAAATGTCCATTGACAGATGAACGGATTAAGAAGATGTGGTACATTTATAAAACAGAATGCTACTTAGCAATAAAAAAGAACAAAATAATGCCATTTGCAACAACATGGGTGCAACTAGAGATTCTCCATACTAAGTGAAGTAAGTCAGAAAAAAGAAAGACAAATACCATATGATATCACTTATATGTGGAATATAAAATATGACACAAATGAACCTATCTAAAAACAGAAACGGACTCACAGACAAGGAGAACAGACCTGTGGTTGCCAAGGGGGAGGGGGTTGGAAGAGGGATGAAGTGGTATGTTGGAGTTAGCAGATGTAAGCTATCATACATGGAACGAAAAACGAGGCCCTATTATATAGCACAGAAAACTGTATTCAATGCCCTCTGATAAACCGTAATGGAAAAGAATATTAAAAATATATATACATACATATATATGTATAACTGAATCACTATGCTGGACAGTAGAATTTAATTCAACATTGAAATCAACTATATTTCAACTTTAAAAAACAGAAATTAAAAAATATAGGGTAGTTAGAAAAAAACCTCCTTGAGTATGGAATATTTGAAATTATAAAGAGGTGAGGGATGGAGTGGTGAGTTTGTGGACAGAACATGCCGACTGACAAATTTTAATTTTATTGCACGCACAGGGAACTGAGACTTGTTTGAGTGGTATTAGAATTAGCTTTGTTGCATACAAAACACCCCCAAACTCAGTGGCTAACCACCACTAGCACAAAGTACTTCTCATACTCTTCTGGGCTCACTCATTTGGGTTCATTAGGTTGGAAGTTCAGTTGGAGTTGATGATCTCAAATTCTGAAGTTCAGAGAGCAGGGCTAGAAAGGCAGGAAGCCAGGGCCATCATGTTCCACTACCAGTCTTTGGCTTGGCGGTTGAGAGCAACTATGGCTTCATGAATTTTTATGGTAGTATCCTAACTTCTTGATTACAGTTTGCTGCTGTGTGACCTAAAGAACAGTAGTAGCTCTTTATTCCTGATATTTCTCTCTTCAAGCTCTTCCAATTATTTTGTAAACTTCTATTTCTTCATATTACTTTCCTTAAAATACCTCAAGTTGTTTCTAATTTCCTAGTGGCTACTTGGAGTTATTTCTTTAAATACTCCTTCATTGTAATTTTAATCCACTTGGAGGAAAGGGAAGCAACTGTGTCTGTTGTCTTGGACTGAAACCACTGATGTTTATCAGTTGTTTGAGTTTTTATTCTATATGTATGCCCAAGGAAAAAAGTCATGACATATTGAAAGTTATGAAAAGGTAATTTTTTGATTTTTTAAAATAATCTTTAATGCCCCATGGACATTTTTACAGATAGCCACCCTCCTATGAGGACACTGCTTCTTCCTATGTGATGGGTACCTTCTTGTTTCAGCTTGTAGAGGCCATAGTCCCTCAGTTATTTAATGAAACACTAAACTCGGTGTTGCTGTGAAGGCATTTTGTAGATTATAGTATCCTCAGTAATCTGGGTAGGCCTGAAATAGCTGGTAGAAAGTCATTAAGCACAGAAATGATTGTCTCTAGGGGGAGAGGTTTTGCATGAGTGTTTCCAGCCAGCTTTTCCTGATGGACTGTCCTCCAGATTTTGGTCTTGCCCAGTCAGCCTCCACACTCCACAACTCTCTAAACAAATTCCTTGCATTAAATCTCAATCTCTTTCTCTCTCTCCTTTCTCTCTGATGATTCTCTGACTGCAGTAACTTCCAAGCCTCCCAGCTGGGAAACACAATTTCTCCAAATCCCAACCATTCAAGGGGAATTTACTAAAGTTTAGTATATTTTTGGGCCATCTGTTCTTCAGATGTATCATTATTTTATTTTTATCCTTAAATCTTTGATCTATTTAGAGTTTACTCTGGAGTATAATGTGAGGTTAAGATCCAACTTCATCTTTTTCAAAATGACTATGCAATTACCCAGCAACCTTCATTATAAGTCCCTGTATACATCTGGGTGTTTTTTTTTGTGCTTCCTATCATCACGCTGTTTTCAGTTTTGAGGCTTTGTGATATATTTTAATACCCAATACGGCTCTTCCCACTTTGCTGCTCTTTTATCAGACTTGCTACTATTGCCTTTTAGCTTTTTCTTTGTAAACTTTTAAGTTGTACAGTTTCATTAAAATGTACTGGTGTTATTTATTGGGATAATCTTAAATTTATTACTTAAGGAGAAGAGATATCGTTATGGAGTTTTCCTAATTATAAATACAGAATATATTAACATTTGTTTAAACCTACTTTTGTGACCTTTTAGTTTTTCTCATATAGGTTTTATATATTTCGTGTTTATTCCTAGGTATTTTGTCATTTTTCTACTATAAATGCACTATTTGCTTCCTTTACAGCTTTGCTTCCTAAAAGTTATTTTCTGCATATGACAGAGGCAGTTGCTACTGGAATACTCATGTACTAAACTAAATTCTCTGATTTTTGTAGAACTTTTATAATGAATTCTTTACTGTTTCCAGGTACACAGTTTCAGCTGAAAGTAGTCATAGTTTACTCTTTTCTATTTTTTATTTTTTAATATCTTTAATTTTCTTTTACTATCTCAATGTACTGGCTAATAGGATGTTATTACAGTGCTGTCAGAGAACCTGTTTGCATTATCAATTTGTTTAAATGTCTCCAGTGTGGCCACAATGTAATGTTGCCACACTGTTGTAAGAAAATATCTATTCTAATTATAAAGAGGTTTTTAAAAATAAAAATGCGAATAAATATTTGTCAAATGCTTTTGCCATGTCTGTGGAGTTGATCGTATTTTATTTCCAGATGCATTAATAAGATGAAGTTTATTAATACTTTTGCTACTGTTAAATTATCTTTGAATACATGGAATAAATCCCAGTTGTTTATAAAGCAATAAACTTTTATTAATCTCTCTAATTTCTTTGCATAGATATTCACAAGGGAGATACAGCTGTATATTTCTTTTGAAATCAGGTTTGTTATCAGGGTTAACAATTAATTCAGGTAGTAGATTTTGTTGTTGTTTTGTTGTACTAATTGTTTACTACCCATCCTTGTTAAGGATTATAAATCCTCATTTAATTGATATCAGTTTTGGCTTTGTTAATTGCTTTAACTACATGGGCAGTTCTGATATATGTTACTCATTGACAAAAAGTTTAAGAACTATCAGCATTTCCTTTTGCCTTGAGGCTGACATGCCTTGAGAGATGATGCTTTCCCAACGAGTCCCCAGATGAGGAAAACATGGAAAATATAAACAGGAAACTCTCTGGGGACATGGAATACAAATGAGGTATAGGCCTTTGTTCTTGTAAACAAATGGCATTTGGGGCATTTATTACTGAAGCATAACATTCTTGCTAAAATTATTTCTAGGTATTTAATCATATTAGTTGATATTTTAATTGTAATTTCTCCATTATTTATTCCTAATGTTTCTTTTATGGAAAAACAAAATTGATTTCTCATATGACTCAGAAAAAAAATTAAAAAGTTGTCCTCCTCCTGGATAGGTTAAATGACATGTAATTTTCCTTAGGAAGTCATCTGGGACTACTTTTTTTGAGGATGGACTGTCTCTTTGATAGTTTTAAAAATATTTTTTGGAGGGGTTCTTTTTAGACTTCAGACTTATCTCTTAGTTTCGGTTTAGATAAGCTATATTTTCCAGAAAATTATCATCTAAGTTTTTCATATTTACTAATAAAATTAGTTCATATTAGTTAATTGTCATTTAAATAATCTCCATATTTTATTTTTAAACTTAAAAATTTTTTACTTGCATAACAAAATAGGTGAAAGACAAAATTAACCTCAGAATTTGAAATGTTAACTTTTAAATAGAAAAATAAGTATTCATCTGGGTCAAATAGAATTAAATTTTTTTCATAGTAATATAAGAAATGTGCTTAAGTGTTAAAATCTATGATCATTTATGTTAAGATGTATGCTTCAACTTTGCTTGCTTTCTATTTTTTCTATAATTACAAAATCTCCACCTTGAAAAAAAGTAGAAAAAACTTTAAGTTGGTGATATGTGAGAAACATGACAAAATCTCTTTATCATTGTAAAAAATAGATATGGCAGTCAAATCAAACATCAATTTGGAGCTGGTTTAGTAGGTTTAGCAGTAGAGAAATATTGATTAAACATCCACATTTTAATCAATAACTTGGAGGGTGACTGAGAAACCATGCTACTAAAGTTTGTTGCTGACAAAAAGCTAGGTGAGATAACTAATATGATGGGTAATAAAAAAAGAACATTCAAAATAATCACGGTTGAAATGGGTGAAGGTGGTAAAAAGTACACACTTTCTCTATCAATCAATCCTGGGGATGTAATGTACACATGGTGACTATAGTTACCAATTCTGTATTACAAATTTGAAAGTTACTAGGAGAGTAGATATTAAAAGTTTTCATCAGAAGGAAAAAATTTGTAACCATGTGTTATGTAGGGATATTAACTAAACTTATTGTGGTAATCATTTGCATATATATATAATCATAAGATTGTACCATTAAAACTAATTTATGGGGATTATATCTCAATAAAAAAGAAAAAATGTCTCAATAGTTTAGAACACAGGCTGAGACAAGTAAGATGCAATTTAATGGGATGAGGTAAAGCGTATTTTGGTATAGATATGAACTGTCACTCTAGAATAAGGCTTAGCAGCAGTGTGGTGACTACTAGTTTTAATTCACTATAACCTGAATCTGAGCCAATGATATTTTGTTAGTTTATGCTATTGAAGAATTAGTCCATTGTTAGTTGTGACTAATAGAAACGCAAGGAATAAATCATAATAAATCATATATCTTACTATTCTCTGTGCTAGACATACTCTTTCAGAATTATTGTGTTCAATCATTTCTTTTTTTTTTCTTTGTAGGGCCACACCGGTGGCATATGGAAGTTCCCAGGCTAGAGGATGAATTAGAGTGGCAGCTGCAGGCCTGCACCACAGCCACAGCGATACTAGATCCAAGCCGCATCTGTGACCTACACCATAGCTTGTGGGAATGCTGGATCCTTAACTCACTGAGGCCAGGGATTGAACCCACATCCTCATGGACACTATGTTGGATTCTTAACCCATTGAGCCACCATGGGAACTTCTATTGTGTTCAATCTTAAATCATAAGAGACTTACAACTGGAATTTATCAAATAGCCATTTGGATTGTGAAACTGGTGAGGTCTAGAAACCATATTATGGGAAGAAGTATTAGAAGCATCTGAAATTTTGAGTATAAAGAATAAAAGACTGAACGCAATTTCTCATCTAGGAAGTCTTACATGATATCTCTGGGTTTGTCCAAGCGTCCTTCTTTGCATGTGCTACATACTATACATTCATTAACTCATTCCACTAAGAATTGTGTGTGATGCCTGCTCTATGTCAGGAGCTGTTCTGTACAGTGGGGCTTAGAGTGGTGAAGAAAGCAGGCAAGATTCCTGCTCTTATAGAACTGACACTATGTGTGTCACAGACATTAAACAAGTATACATGTTAGTGATAAGTGCTGTGAGAAAGTAAAACGGCATGGTAATAAAGTTACCTAAACAAGGTTGCTTTTTTATATCTTGATTATAGACTACCTCTCTGAAGAGATGACATTTGACATGAATGAATTACAGGAAGACATTAGCCAAGGTCTATGACTGGCATTTTCCTTGCAGATGGATTTGTGGGGGTAAAGGTCTTCTGTTGTACGAATGAGCTTGGCTTGTGGCAGGAGCAATGGATAGAATGGCAGTAATGAAAGTGGAAAAGTAAGCAGGGCTATTTCTTGTAGAAAGTTTAGACTGTGGTCATGAGGATGAATTTTATTCAAAGTACATGAGAAGTTTATGGGAGGTTTAAACTCAGAAATTCTATGATCACATTTGCAAGCTCAGGCTTCTATGAAGAATATTGATTGTAGGGGAAGTATGGAAGAAAGAAAACAGTTAGGAAGCACTATTTTCAGAAGTTTCAATATGACGTAAATGTTATTTGCTTATATATGTTCATTTCCCTCTAAAGTATAGCTTTCTCAAGAATAAGAATCATATTTTATTTCTGTGTGACTGGCACCCAGAAAAACATCTGCAATCCAAGATATACACAATAGATTCTAACAGGAATCTCTCTGTTTCTCCAAGGGTCTCTCTTAAGATTTTAATTTTATTCTGTCTGATCTCTTAAATTGAAGAAATATTTTTGGAAGCTGTTGATATCTATTTCTGTTGCAAGGAATGAAAGCAAAGAAAGCTGGTTTGTAACAACAGCAGAATGAGGCAGACATAGAGAGAAGCAAAGAAAGAGGCATTTCTTGGTCCCCTGTTGTACTGCATCAGCTCGTCCCAGCTTATTCCTGATTGTATTCTGACTTTCAGCATCAAGAGACAGTACCTCAATCTTTATAATAAACTAGTTTTTATCTTTTTGTATTTCATTAATTGTTGTTGATCTCTGTTACGTTCAAAGAAAAGTCAAACAAATTAATTCTCAATTTTTACTTAATGATTTGGAGCAAATTACTTCAAGTTTTAGTTTCCTATTTCCTTAAAACATGATTGATAAAATTTTAATATCTGGTGGTAATACAAATTCAGATAATGCAATTTGCATCGAGCTATTCTGTATAGCTTCTATTAGTCCTGCCACAGGTGAAGAATAGCCCTGTTGAGATTTGGCTGGGAGAAAAATTTGTGGTGAGTGAATGACAAGCTGGCTCGTTTTGGAAAGAGGAAGGAGACTGAATTCTCGTGTCCCTAACATTTTATCAGCCCAGTCATTTCATTACTGTTTGACCAAATAGGTACTGAAAGTTTCCTGAAACTACTGCCTATACCCCAGAAGTCTAAATAAGCCTTGTCAGACCATGGGGATAAGTAAGCCAGAGTTGACAACTGTCACCAGGTGATACCAAGCTATAGTTGGGACAGGATGGCTGCATTTTGCATTCCTTTCTCCTCCAAAAAAATCTTGTACAGACTCAACCTAGTCATTTAATTACACTAGAAATACCATGCCTTTAAATATTAGGTGGCTGACACTTTTATATTTCACCTGTTACACTGTGGTGAGGTTTTTTTATTATAAAATCTACCAGTAAGCTAAGAAAACTAAATGAGATATGTAAAGTTCTTGGTGTGAGGCACTGTATACCCAATAAGTGTGAAACCAGCATCAATCATAATTATTTTTATAATTCTCAAAGTTATAGTTATTAAAATTGAAGGATAAATATATAAAGTAGTTGAAATTCAACCTGGTTAATTCTAGCATTTCTCATGTAGTTGGAGAATAAAGTAAATGCAAATGGCTGAAGTGACAATTTGAATTTCATTTGTGTAAATTATTTCTTCCTCTCTCCAGACTAATTGTGAGTTGGATGTATATTTAATATTTTCAAAAGAGGAATTGGTAGTGAATTTATTCTGTTGGCATTTTTGCTTATATATATGCTCTATCTATGCCTAGAGATGATATTATTTTTACCTTCCTATCACTGCACTCTTCCTTTTATAAGAGCAAACATTTCAAAATATGAACATTCTGAATTTAGTTTATTCATTTTAAAGCACTCATATTTTTAACTTGCATTCATTTCCATTGATATATGAAGTCTGTAGATTCTATGCTATTTAAGATTTGTAAAGCAATTATTAAAAGTCTTTGATATTTATAAAGTAGCTGAAGCTTTCAGAGTGATTAATTATTGATAACCCAAATGAATCAACCTATCAGGCCATAATAAATATTTAATATTTTCTTGGAATGAAGTGATGCATTTCATGAAGTTTTTTTGCATTATATTACCTTTCTCTGTGTTTAAATTTTGGTGTGCTGTACTGCCATTAGATATAACCCAGTTTTAGTAAATAGACTTTCTTGGGGGGTGTCCTTATATCATATTTAATGCTATTTTAATTTTTTAAATGATTTTTATTTTTTCCATTATAGCTGGTTTAAGTGTTCTCTCAATTTTCTATCATACAGCAAAGTGACTCAGTCACACATACATATATATATACATTCTTTTTCTCATATTATCATCCATCATGCTCCAAGAAAAGTGACTAGATATAGATCCTAGTGCTATACAGCAGGATCTCATTACTTATGCATTCAAAAGGCAATGGTTTGTATCTATTAACCACAGATTTCCAGTCCATCCCACTCCTTCCCCTTCCCCCTTGGCAACCACAAGTCTGTTATCCATGTCGATAACTTTCTTTTCTGTGGAAAGTTTCATTTGTGATGTATATTAGTTTCCAGATATAAATTATATCATATGGCATTTGTCTTTCTGACTTAAATCACTCAGTATGAGGGTCTCTAGTTCCATCCACATTGCTGAAAATGGCATTATTTTGTTCTTGTTTATGGCTGAGTAGTATTCCATTGTATTTATATACCACATTTTCTTAATCCCTTCATCTGTCAATGGACATTTAGGTTGCTTCCATGTCTTGACTGTTGTGAATAGGACTGCAATGATCATGAGGGTGCATGTGTCTTTTTCAATTAAAATTTTGTCCAGATATATGCCCAAGAGTGGGATTGCTGAGCCATATGGTAATTCTTTATTTAGTTTTCTGAGGTACCTCCATTCTGTTTTCCATAGTGGTTGTACCAATTTACATTCCCATAGGAGTAGATAGGAGGGTTCCCTTTTCTCCACACCCTCTCCAGCATTTGTTATTTGTGGACAAATAATTAATTGTTAATCATGGCCATTTTGACTAGCGTGAGGTGGTACCTCATAGTAGTTTTGATTTGAATTTCTCTAATAATCAGTGATGTCGAGCATTTTTTCATGTGATTGCTGCCCATCTATATATCTTCTTTGGAAAAATGTCTATTCAGGTCTTTTTCCCATTTTTCCATTGGGTTATTGAGTTGTATAAGTTGTCTGTATATTTTAGAGACATATCAGTTGCATCATTTGAAACCATTTTCTCCCATTCTGTAAGTTGTCTTTTTGTTTTGTTTTTTTTTATGGTTTCCTTTGCTGTGCAAAAGCTTGTCAGTTTGATTAGGTCCCATTGGTTTATTTTTGCTTTTATTTCTGTTGTTTTGGAAGACTGACCTGAGAAAACATTTGTAAGGTTGATGTCAAAGCATGTTTTTCCTATGTTCTCTTCCAGGAGTTGATGCTGTCTTTTCTTATATTTAAGTCTTTAAGCCATTTGGAGTTTATTTTTGTGCATGGTGTGAGGATGTGTTCCAGTTTCATTGATTTACATGCGGCTATCCAGTTTTCCCAGCACCACTTGCTGAAAAGATTTTTTTCCCACTTTATATTCTTGCCTCCTTTGCCAAAGATTAATTGACTGTAGGTATCTGGGTTTATTTTTGGGTTCTCTATTTTGTTCCATTGGTCTGTATGTCTGTTTTGGTACCAGTGCCACACTATCTTGATTACTGTGGCTCTGTAATATTGCCTGAAGTCTGGGAGAGTTATGCCTTCTTGGTTTTTGTTTCTCAGGATTGCTTTGGCAATTCTGGGTCTTTTATGGTTCCATATAAATTTTTGGATTGTTTGTTCTAGTTCTGTGAAAAATGTCCTGGGTAATTTGATAAGGATTGCATTGAATCTGTAGATTGCATGCGTAGTATGGCCATTTTTATGATATTAATTTTTCTAACCCAGGGGCATGGAATATCTTTCCATATTTTTGAATTCATTTTAATTTGCTTGATTAATGGCTTATAGTTCTCAGCATATAAGTCTTTCATCTCCTTGGTCAGGTTTATTCCCAGGTATTTAATTTTTTTGGGTGTGATTTTAAAAAGTATTTTATTTTTGTTTTCCTTTTCTAATATTTCATAGCTAGTATAAAGAAATGCAACAGATATCTGACTGTTAATCTTGTATCCTGCTACTTTGCTGAATTTGTTGTTACGATTTTCTATATATAGTATCATGTCATCTACATAGAGTGACAATTTTACCTCTTCTCTTCCATTTTGCATATCTTTTATTTCTTTTGTTTGTATGACTGCTGTGGCTAAGACTTCCAATACGACACTGAATAAAAGTGGTGAGAGTGGGCATCACTGTATTTGTTCTTTTTTATATGTTGGTGGATGCGGCTGGTTAAGCTTTGGTTGAGAATTTTTGCATCTATATTCATCAAAGATATTGGCCTATAGTTTTCATTTCTGATAGTGTCTTTGTCTGGTTTTGGTATTAGGGTGATGTTGGCCTCCTAGAATATCTTTGGGCATGTTCCTTCCTCTTCAATCTTTTGGAAAAAATTTAAGGAGGATGGGTATGTGTACCTCTTTGTATGTTTGGAAAAAATTTGCCTGTGAAGCCATCTGGTCCCAGATTTCTGTTTGTAGGGATTGTTTCTGTTACACATTCAATTTCATTTCTAGTGATCACTCTGTTCAGCTAATCTATTTCTTCTTGATTCAGTTTTGGTGGGCTGTTAAGTCTCTAGAAAGTTGTCCATTTCTTCTAGATTGTCAAATTTGTTGGCATATATTGTTCATAGTATTCTTATTTTTTTTTTGTATTTCTGCAGTATCCATTGTGATTTCTCCTTTTTCATTTCTTATTTTTTTTTCTCTCCTCTTCTCGGCAAGTCTGGCCAGAGGTTTGTCAATTTTGTTTACCTTTTCAAAGAACCAGCTCTTTGTTTATTGATTTGTTCTGTTGTTGTTTGAATCTCTATTTTATTGATTTCCTGTCTGATCTTTATTATTTCCTTCCTTCTGCTGACTTTAGGTTTTTTCTCTTCTTCTGATTTCCTGTCTGATCTTTATGATTTCCTTCCTTCTGCTGACTTTAGGTTTTTTCTCTTCTTCTTTTTCTATTTCTTTGAGGTGGTGGGTTAAGTTGCCAATTTGAGATTTTTCTTCTTTTTTGAGGAAGGCCTATATTGGCTATGAATTTCCCTCTAATCACTGCTTTTGTGACATCCCATAGATTTTGAGTGGTTGTGTCTTGATTATCATTTATCTGCTCTTAATTCATGCATATTCAGCCTTAATTCCTTCAGTATTTTCACTATCTCCCTTTTGAACTCAATGTCTATGAGACTGCAGAGGTCTGTTTCATTGTTTGCTACTTCAGGTGAATTCTCCTGTTCCTTTAACTGGGAATGGTTTCTGAGCTTCTTCATCTTGCTTATGTTTTCCTTTTTCTGTGAGTTTAGGAAGCCAAACTGTAGCCTTGGGGGGCTACTTCTATGCAGTAGAACCCCTTGGTATTTTGTGGGGGGGGTTAGTATTTATTTTTGGCATGGGAGTTTGAATATTTGCTTTCTCTTTCTTTGGTGTGAGTAGGCTATTATCCCCAGGATGCTGACTGTATTTCCAGGGAGAAGGAGGCAGTGGGTAGGGCTAGTAGTCAGTGCCTGGTCGTTGGACTTTTAACAGCAGCAAGGACCTACAGGAAGGTTCCACTGGCTACTCCTAGCTGCAGAGCCCTGGGTAATGGTAATGAGCCTTATGCAAATTGACAAGGTGCCCAGAGCATTTGGCCGTGGCAGTGGCAGGGTTTGTGAGTTCCCAGAGGAGTGAGAGAAACAACAGGTGGTGTTTGGTCACAGTGCCCTCCTCTGTGGTGCCCTCTGAGGTGATTGGGGCCACAAGCAGTGCCTGTCCATGGACCCCCTAGTGGTGACAGGTCACGCCCACCTCTGGAGTTAGAGATAACTGCAGTGGTTTGCCCTGCCACCTGTAGACAATGCGAGAAGCACCCTGTCCTGCTTAGCCCATGCAGGAGGTGTTGCCAGCCTGCTCCTAGTTGCAGGGTCCTGGGGAGGGACAGTGATTAAGTGTGAAGGCACTGCCCAGTGCATTTGGGAGTGGCAGCAGCAAGGCGGGTGGGTTCTCAGGGGTAGGAGAGCAACAGCAGGTGGTGTTCAGTCAAAATGCCCTCCTCTGTAGTGCCCTCTGAGGTGACTGGGGCCACAAGTGTTGCCTGTGCAGGGAACCCTACTGGTGCAGACCACACCCACCTCTGGAGTCAGAGATAACTGCAGTGGTTTGCCCCCACCACATCAGGACCATGCAAGAAGCACCCCGTCCTACTTAGCCCACACAGGAGGTGCTGCACAGGCTGCTCCTAGTTGCAGGGTCCTGGGAAGGGACAGTGATCAAGCATGAGGGTGCTTCCTGGATCATTTGGGAGTTGCAGAAGCAAGACGGCTGTGTTCCCAGGGAAGTGAGAGCAACCACTGGTGATGCTCAGTTTCAGTGCCACCTTTTTTGCCCACCTCACAGGTGGAACCTATTCATAGACCTCTAGTGGTGGCAGGCCATGCCTCCCTCTGGTTTCCGAGATGACTGCTGTGGTTTGTCCTTGCTGCTTGTAGATCACAGAAGAGGCACCACATTGCACTTAGCCCCCTACTGCCCTTAGCTCACACAATAGGTACCCAGCAACATGTAGCCTGCACAAGAAGCCCCCAGTTTTCCAGAGCTCGAGCAAGTGATCTCTCAACACCCTTGGCCTGCGCCAGAGGCTCCCCACCCTCTGAGAGCCTGAGCACAGCTGGGAGATTCCTATGGCGGTCTGCGCCTGCTCCTCTCACCCTTCCCAACAATTGTACCTTGCTTCTCCTACAGGCCCAGACCTCCTCCTGGGTTCCCTCTGCTGTGTCATTCTGCTCCCAGCCCACAGCACACTGCTCTCTAGCTCCTCAGGCTGTCTCCACACAGCAAATCCTAGTCCTCTCCCCAGAACTGACCTCAGGAGCCTGAGTCTTAGCACCAGCCCCTCCCAAGCATCTCAGGCTGTGGTGTCCAGGTCAGTGGTGCAGATGATCTGTGCAGCTTTCACTCTGCTTTGTCCTCCTCAGTCCAGCTACTGCACTTTTTCTTGGCTTTGAGGTCTCTTCTCTCTGCTGATCTCCTGGTCAGTTAGGTGGCTTCCCAGGGTGTAAGTTCCTTTTCTCTTTCACAGCTTCCTCTCATGAATGCTAGCCCTGTCCTGATTCCTTTTCTCTCTCTCTCTTTTTTTTTCTTTTGTTCTACTACCCAGTTATGTCTAGGGTTTCTTGCCCTTTATGGAGGTTTAAGTTATTCAACCAGTTTTCAGTAGATGTTCTATGTGAATCATTCTACACGTAGATGTGTTTTTTTGATGTGTTTGTGGGAGAAGGTGAGGGTGACCTCTTACTCCTCCACCATCTTAATCCTTCCCAAATGTTATTTTAAATAAAACAAGCATGTAATATAGTTAATAACCATACATTTTTTTCATTCAAATGTAGATGACTTTAAATTTATTTCTGGGATTTTGGGGGTCTGATATTCCTTATTAACAAGCAAAATAATTATTATTTTTCACTAAATGGCTTTGGAGGTTTCACTGTCCTGACTAGGTATGTTGATAAGTACAAAGTCACTTTTTAAAAATTGATGGTTCAAAATGATATTTGTAGAGAATTTGTTATAGTTCCCATCGTGACTCAGTGGAAATGAATCTGACTAGTACCCATGAGGACTAGTTTGATCCCTGGCCTAGCTCCATGGGTTAAGGATCCAGCATTGCCATGAGCTGTGGTGTAGGTCGCAGACACAGCTTGTATCTGGTGTTGGTGTGACTGTGGCATAGGCCGGAGGCTACAGCTCTGATTTGACCCATAGCCTAGGAACCTCCATATGCAGCAGGTAAGGCCCTAAGAAAAAAAAAAAAAGCAAAAACAAAAAGGCAAAAAATAACTTGTTAAACTACAAAGTGCTGTTATCTGTCTCCGTGGAATCAATGGTCTCCATCAACAAATTGCTATTCAGGAGTTCCCTTAGTGGCTCAGTGGTTAATGAATCCGACTAAGAACCATGAGGTTGCGGGTTCGATCCCTGGCCTTGTTCAGTGGGTTAAAGATCCGGCGTTGCCGTGAGCTGTGGTGTAGGTTGCAGATGCAGCTCAGATCCCGCGTTGCTGTGGCTGTGGCGTAGGCCAGCGGCTACAGCTCCTGTTAGACCCCTGGCCTGGGAACCTCCATATGCCACGGGTGCGGCTCTACATAAAGGCAAAAAGACAAAAAAAAAAAATTGCTATTCAATCATGAAAAATACCAACCTACTCAACTACATAAGCTTTTACAACAGAATTCAAACAAATACTTACAATAATATACCCTTTGTATACACATACTCAAGAGTCTTTGGAGAATACAGATTTATTAGTGGTTTTATTCACTCTTTAATTTAACAATTCATGTATAAATACTCTGTGCACTATGATAGATTCTGAGGATGTAACAGTGGAAAGGACAGATATGCTTTCTACCTCGCAGAGTGTATAGTGTGAGAGAGAAAAACAAGGCCAGTTACATAAATGTGCTGTGGTAATGAAAACACCCCAAACTAAGGTAGCATATACTAAAAATACCCTGTATGTATGTGTGTACATGTGTGGGAAGGGAATAAGTAGAAATTTGCAAGGTGAAGTTGGAGGAAATAGTTTAAAAGAGAAGGAAATGTCCACGAACATGTTCAGGGTTTTGAAAAGGTAATTATTAATAAAGAGAGGAATGAAGGGGGATGAGAAATACTTAAATGAAGGGTATGTAACAAACAGTGAAGGTGTGTTAAATAAACCTTAATGACTAAATAAACAAATGAAATCATTAAGGGGGGTGAGCAAGTAGAAGGAAAAAAATAGGGGAAAGATGTAAAGGATAAGAAGAAAACTCAGAAAAATATAATATTAAAAATTAGAACATTTATGAATTTAATGTCAAAGGTAAGTGAGATAATGAAAGACAGGGATTGGATAATGTATTTGTGCTATTTAATGCTATTTAATATTATTTTGAAAACATTTTCATTACAGTAGAGATGTGGGGAAAATTGGACAGATTTATTTATCACAGTATTTCTCAGAGTCTTTAACATTCTAATGAGCTTGCAGAAAACATTATTACTGTGTAGCTTTTTCCCATATTTATTTTCCTTTATTTTTTCCTTTTTAGTGTGTGGCATATGGATGTTCCCAGGCTAGGGGTCAAATTGAAGCTGCAGTTGCCTGCCTACGCCACAGCCACAGAAACACGGGATCTAAGCTGTGCCTGGGACTTACACCACAGCTCATGGAAATGCTGGATCCTTAACCCAACTGAGTGAAACCAGGGATCAAACCCACGACCTCATGATACTGTGTCCACTGAGCCACAGTAGGAACTCCATTCTCTGTATTTCATGATCATGATATTTTTTCCTACTAGTATGGTTTCCAAGGATTAAGTTTCTGAGAAACACAATGGGAAATATATTAACATAGATATATTGGAGTTCCCGTCGTGGCTCAGTGATTAACGAATCCGACTAAGAACCATGAGGTTGCGTGTTCGATCCCCGGCCTAGCTCAGTGGGTTAAGGATCCGGCGTTGCTGTGAGCTGTGGTGTAGGTCGCAGACGTTGCTCGGATCCCGCATTGCTGTGGCTGTGGCGAAGGTTGGCGGCTACAGCTCCTGTTAGACCCCCTAGCCGGGGAACCTCCATATGCTGCGGGTGTGGCCCTAGATAAGGCAAAAACAAACAAACAAAAAACCATAGATATATTAAAAGAATGGAAGGAAGATGGGGAATAAACCAACCTTACTTGTTTTTCCTGAATTTGAATTCAGTTCTCTCTGGGCAAACCTCTTTCTCTCTCAGTCACATCTCTTCCTTCTCAGTATTCAGTTTGCCATAATTCATTTGATTTTTCAAGCACAAATCTCATGATAACCTATATGTGTATATATATTTATGTATATACAAATATGTGCATGTGTCTGCATATGTATGTACATACACACCTATATACATAGGTATACATGCATACACTACATACATACATACATACCCACACATATATGTATATTTTTTGGTTCCCCTTAGCAATCAGTTTTTTAGTTTCAAAGGTGAATAGTATACACTAACCAAAGATTCTCAACAATTTTGATAGTATTTAAGAGTAGTCTATACACAAAAAAGTAGTAATAGAGACCTATGATTTTAAGTATGAAAAAATTATAATAGGAAAAATGTAAAAATGTGGAAAATTCTATAGAAATATTCTCCCAGTTTTCAAACATTTTATAACCCATAAACTCTTAAGGGATCACAACTAGGGTGTTTATGCATGCCATATGGAAATATTTCCTCTGCAGTGTGCTTGCATTGCTATTTAAATGAAGAATAAATGTTATGTTAGCAATATTTTTATATAGCCTAGAATTTTATCTCTTATTTTTTTCTCCATGACATCTGGATGGTAAATAAAAGATAAAATTCAGCTGGAGAAGTAGTTATTTATATAATCTTATACAATAATATGATTTAAAAGGAAACATTACAATTTTATTGTTGAAACAATAAGCAGCCTTTTAAAAAATAAGTTCAACAACAATAATAAAAGATTGTATGGACTGTTATTCTGTAACTTTAAGCCAATACTAGACAAAACAATGAACCTTATACATTAAAGTACTAATTCAAATAGGAAAATTCAGTAACTTCGGAATTTCTCAAACTGTTTATCCTGGATGTCCATCCAGAGGAAGGTGATAATGCACTTGCTCCTTTTAATGATTTTTATCAACCAAATAAGAGTAAATATGAAAATCATCTTAATATTAATTTTATGCATATTACAAAGCACAGCATATTATAAGGTCTACTTCTCACTCATAGGAAAATTGCAAGAACAGAAAATTATAGAAATCTTAAAATTGCAGATATCCAATTACCCAGTGTTAACCACTCAACATTTACCATATTTGTCTACACGCGGATTCCATCTGCACTTCTCTATGATGTGTTATAGACACACACAGTTTACTTTCAATACAGCATCACTCTGTGTTTATTCCAAGCTATATATTATAGTTTTTTTCCCCTACCTGTAACCTGGATTTATTCTCCTGTCTACTCAGGCATGGGTCCTGTAAGGTAAGACATGGTATCTACAGCTTGCTTCCTTTCCTGAGCTCTAGTAGCCTTTTCATGTTGTCTTTATTATCAGTTCTCCCAGATACTGTTATTGCACACTGCCCTGCACGCGTACAACAAACCCTCCGCCTGCTTCCATGGGGCCCCAGCAGAGCCGATTTCTGTGGAACTCCTGAAGCATGAACATCTCTCTTTGCTCTGGGCGGGAGGGAAGAGAAGATCTTTCTGTAAGCCCCTGAAATTATTTTTTCCTCAGTATATTAAAGCTGTGAGGTTTGGGCTTCAATATTTTGCAGATTTTTTTTTAAGATAAAAGCTTTTTTATTGTTTTCTTATGTTTGCAACTTCATCCTTCCATGAAATAAGAGGGCAGGGCAGAAGACAGATCTAAATGACAATCGTCACTGTGTATTGAAAAAGTCCTCTTCTTTCACTCTACTAAAACTTTGTGATTTGGCCATATTTATGACTCTCCAGTGCAGTAGTATATTATCCCTTGTCAGATCTGTGCCTACAGCATAGCATGTTTGGCAAATGTAATTTCTGAAAGTGTGTGTGTGTGTGTGTGTGTGTGTGGCGGCAGGTAGGAGTAGCATTTGTGTCTATGTGTATGTGATGAGACAGCCATTTTTCCTGAATAAACGGTTCTTTTATTGTCAAAAAATGCAGAAAGAAACGTATATTTTGTTTTAGGATGAAAAAGCATTCACTTTTGCTAAATATAGCACTAAATTTTTCTCCAGGCATTTCTTATACATATTAAGACACTAAAGCACTCGTATCATGGAGAGAAAACCCAGATTCCCACTGGTTATCTGAAAACATAAAACTATCTGATAGGGCAGATACAAAGCTATGCCATTGGAAACTTTACATAATAATAAGATAGAGCTTCTGCTCAGAGTAAATTATCATTAGAAAAAACCCGAATGAGGCTTTCAGTCTAGTTGCCCCACTCATCCTTTGTTTGAAACTTTAGGAAAGGAAAAACCTATAGAAACTTCAGGTTAATTTCATGGAAGATAGAAAAATAGCTCTTATGAAAACTCCCAGTTTCCCTAAAATTTCAGATTCTCTTCAATTGACTTGCATTCTTTTCTATTCAATAAATCATATTTCACAGAGATCTTATAAATTCTTTTCATGATTTTTGGATATACCCCTGTGCCCCAACTCATTAAATAGTCCTGTCAACTTCCACCAAGTAACAGTTTCTAGTCCCTGCCCAAGGTGTTGCAAAGTTCTTGAACAATCATCATTTTTGGGTGTTATAAATGAAATATGCCTGTTTCCATCCCGAGCCTCACCAACCAGGGATATGCCAAGCTCAGCTGCTGATTGTTTTAAAAAAATGCAAGTAATTGAAACAGCAGACACTGGTCAAGTAATTTATTATCTATTATATTTTGAAATTTCCTAAACGCCACCCTGTAAGTATAGGTGCAGATTTTACTTAGCTATGATAATATTAACTAAAAGATATAATTCACATTTACAGTATGTAGTTTTACATCAATAACCTATGTTGAATTTCTTCTACATATTTCTAAGCTGTCAAATATTAATATATCTGAGTTAAATTATCATTTAAAAAGTGTTTCAGTTAATGTCTTGTTATTGCAAAAATTAAAGTAGAAATATAAGATAAAAATGAATAATGCAATACTTTTTCAAAACACTTGAGAAGAGTCATTTAATCATTTAAAGTCTTAGATACTGAATTCATTCTCAAGAAAGATGCACAACTTCCACTAAGCTGTTCAATTATGCAGTGGCCACCTCAGAATCATTAAACATCCTTTTGACTTCTCAGCGTTATCTTTTCCAAGTGGCAGCTGATTTTTCACTTTTTCTTTTTTTTTGTCTTTTTTGTCTTTTTAGGGCCACACCTGTGGCATATGGAGGTTCCCAGGCTAGGAGTCTAATCAGAGCTATAGCTGCCAGCCTACGCCACAGCTACAACAACGCCAGATCCGAGTAGCGTCTGTGACCTACACCCCAGCTCACGGCAACGCTGGCTCCTTAACCCACTGAGCAAGGCCAAAGATCGAATGCACAACCTCATCGTTCCTAGTCGGATTCGTTTACCACTGCGCCACGACAGGAACTCCTTTCACTGCTTGTTATAATCCCTAACTTATCTGTAGGTGAATCTAAAATTCAGCCTTTTTGAGGTCAATCCTGTCAGTAGTAGTGCTCTTTTGTAAATATTAACAAGTGACTGCATACTGTTGTCTAAGATTAATAAGCAGAACATCAGTGGGGGAACGCTTAACTCCAAAAGACAGCTGGATAGAGGGAGGTCAAAAAAAGAAAGACATGGTTTTGAATCTGGGCCCATGAATTGGTGCTGGAGGAACTTCTACCTATTGCAGCACGCCAGGTTCCTTGAAATGGCAACTTGGCCACCAGTGGTATACAATCCACATTTCTGTCAGGCCATATTTTCGGAGGTCCCCAACCTGACAGTTGAGCTTCCTGCACACACAAGCACTTCATGACCCAGCCAGGCAGAAAGCCAAGTCAATTTTTCCCAGGACACAAAATGAGACAAAAAAGAAGGTCATAGCTGTCCGTAGGAGAGAAAGCCTCCACAACCACTGGGTACCCACAAGCAAGTTCTTGAGTCACAATTCAAAGATTTAAGTCAAGCTTTTTTTATTTTGCCACCAACCTGAAAAGAAAGGACAATGTGAAATTTTCCCTTCCTCTCCACCAGGTACCACAGAGGAGACATAGAAAAGCAGACTTGGATAAGAATTCTACCTTGTGCTGGCTTCTGCCCTTTCTCCTAGGATTCTGCAGACTCTGGAGCAAGTGGAGTGTCCCAGTGGGTCTCATCCTGTCACGAGAAACTGAAGAGGAGGAAAATGTTTTCCTTCTATGCTTTATGGTAAGTGTTCAGCCAAGACCCCTTTTTCTCTAGGGTACCTCGTACATAGATAAGCTTATCCAGGTTAAAAGTTCTCGGCTGTGGCTGCTGTAATTCAAAATTAACTTGCGTAAGTTCAACCTGCTTGTTCACGCTCAAAACAAAATTTTATTCACCTGACACCTCACGCTGGCCCCCCCCCAACCAAACTTAAGGAGGACCCAGGCTGACCTGCAACCACTTCCATGATCTGACCTTCAAACTGGTCCCATTTCTAAGTCGGGTCCAATTCAATTCCAGCTTGTTTCCAGACCGAGGCTTGAAAAAGAGATGTTCAAAAAAAAGAAAAAAAAAGCTATGATTCTCATTTGCATGGAATATTTTCTTCCGTCCTCTCACTTTCAATTTGTATGTGTCCCTAGAACTGAAGTGGGTCTCTTGAAGACAGCATATATATTATGGGTCTTGTTTTTGTATCCATTCAGGGTATGTCTTTTAGTTGGGGCATTTAGTCCGTTTACATTTAAGGTAATTATTTATATATATGTTCTTATTACCATTTTACTAATTTTACAGACAAGCAAAAGCTGAGAATTCAGCACCACTAAACCAGCTTGACAACATCTCAAGGTGGAAAATAACATCTCAGTGTGGAAAAAAGAAGACCACAACTAGAAAGAAAAATATTACAAATGACAAGACTCACCAGGAACGCCATACGTATAGTAAAGGTAGGAAATTTCAATTAACATGTATCCTAGGTGATTCTTCTGCATTATTTGAGAGCCATGGGTTTATATTTTCTCTGATACCAAGCTACTCTAATTTATGTAACTCTATTATATTTTAATATTCCATAGGACTTCTCGCTCAGTTTTCTTAATTTTCTTGTCTAGTTTTGCATGTTTAACTGATCAAAATTTAAATTTTACTTTCAAATTATTTTGTTTCAGGTTATATTTATTCAATAGATTAACTTAGAGAGAATTAACATCTTTACAATGTGCATTTTTGGTTTCCACAAACAAGTTATGTGCTTCCATTATTCAAGGCTTTTTAACATTCAGAATGATTTTAAGAATAAATACTCAGCAGGGTTTTAAAGTTTTTTTTTGTATAAGCCCTACGTGATTCTTGTAAAGTGTCGTCCTAAATATTTTACCTTCTTTTGTTGTATTGATAATAAGATCGATTTATATTTAACTTTTCTAAGTCATTTTAGTTTATACATTAAACAGCTGTTGCTTTTAAATTTTAATTTTGTAATTAGTCTCCTGATTCACTTTAAAAATTGCTTCTAATAGTTTTTTTCAGTTCTCTAGATATAGTATAAATGTATTCTTTTCTAAACGCATAGTCATACGTAATGCAAAAATAATTATTTTGTCTTTATTGTCTCACAATTTTTATTTCTGGTTTCTCTTTCCAAGTTCACTGACTTTCTGAATGGCACTCTGCTGTTATGCAGTTTGGAACTTGTCCCTGTGGACATCTTGTTTATTTCTCCTTGCTGGTCTATGCCCACAACACTTCCAGCCTAAGGAAGTGATTTTGGGGTCTTACACAACATTTACTTCTTGAATATTCTTCCCTAAGTGTGGAAGGTTATATCCTCTCCTATTTGCTCCAAAGTGCACAGTGTTTGGTGAATATTTTTCTTAATTTGTGTTTTAAATTTGTAGCTTTTTTTTATGTAGTAAAGATGCTATATATTTTCTGTTGTTTTCACGGAGAATATAGTACTTTAGCTAATTATCACAGGAAATCTTCTCAATCAGCTTTTAAAAGAGCTTCTGAAAACATGTTATTTGGATTTTATTTTTTTCTTTTTTAAAGAAATTTACTAATCAAATATATAAAATTTTTTCTGTGTAACTTGTTTCATCATTGCTATTGGAGGTTGCAGAATGTGAGTAATTGTTGAAGCTGAATAATGGAAACACAGTAATTGCAATTGTATGTTTATACACTTTCAAAATTAAATAGTTAAAGGCATCAACCAAAAAAAGATATTTCTCTACTTTGAGAGCTGACAAACATTTATCAAATATTTTCTCTATGGTATTATTTTCAGTTAATTCTTTCATTAATTTAGATTTTTTTTAAATATGATATTGGGTGAGCATATGGTTTTTCCTCTCTCAAAGAAGTAATCAGTTTTCCCAGTGCTATTCTTTGAACCGCAAAAGCTGTTAAGTAGGTTAGGCCAGGGATCAAACCTGCATCCTCATGGATACTAGTTGAATTCATATCCCACTGAGTCACAGCAGGAACTCCTGATTTACTCTCTCTCTGTCCTCACTCCCCAGACAAACTTATGATGCTACTTTCACTGACATCTAATATAATTGTACAAATCTATTTTTGGATAATTTCTTCCTATTTATCTATTTGTTAATGCTTACATAGTAATCTACTTACAGCTTTTGTGGTTTTAACTAATTTTTGTATTGGTCATAGCAATCGTCTCTCATACTTTTTAAAAGATT
Organism: Catagonus wagneri; assembly: GCA_004024745.2. Lineage (NCBI taxonomy): Eukaryota > Metazoa > Chordata > Mammalia > Artiodactyla > Tayassuidae > Catagonus > Catagonus wagneri. The sequence goes on along the minus strand of PVHT021183619.1, from coordinate 216,093 downwards.
TCTTGGATCTTTTAATCCATTAACTCCTCTTGATAAGCTCTAGGACCATTTTGTCAACTTCAAAAAAAAAAAAGAAAAAGAAAAAGCAATCACTGGGTTATGATTTAAGTGCATTAAACATAAATCATATTTACGGAAGACATTCAACATCTTTTCTTTCAGCTGGGTGCTTAGTATGTTTTTCCAATTTTCCAGTCTTTTAAATTTCTCAGTGAAATTTTAATAGACTTTTTTCATACATATCTAGTATTTTCTTGTTATTTTTAATGCATTTTTCTTTCTGTTAGCAGTTGTGAATTATGTGTATCTTTTTTCTAATTATAATTTCTATTTTGTTTGTTCTTCCGGAGTTATACGGTACCAGTAATAGCTGTTTGCTTAGTGTATACCTCTATTAACTCATATTAATTTTATAATTTTTCTAGTATTTTTATTGTATTTACTGGGAAGACAACTATTATCAAGAAATAACCATATTGGCTTTTCATTGTTTTCCTGATATTGTTCATTGGGCAAGCGTTCAAGAATAACATAATAGTGATGATATTGCCTAAACTATTACTCTTTCTGATTTCAATGGGCATTTCTCTAGTATTGTTCATTATAACATCATAGGTTGATTTTGTGTTAAGAAAATAATTTTAGAATTCTACTAAGATGCTTGTTTCTAGTTTTCAAATTAGGTTTTAATACAAACAGATTTTGAATTATGATGGTTTAACGTTACAGTGTTTCAACTTCACTATGATGGGAAAATGATTCAGTAGAAACTATACTTACATTTTGATCTTTTTTCTGGGCTAGCAATATGCAATAGATAATCTCTTGATGATAATCTCATGATGCTGGGCAGCTGCAGTTAGTGACATCTCTTGGTCAGCCATGTGGTCATGAGGGTAAACAACCAATATGCTTAAAACCATTGTGTATCCAAGCAACCTTTCTATTTTTTTACTTTCAGCACAGTATTCAGTAAATTCAGTGAGATATTCAAAACTTTTTTATAAGATAGGTTTGAATTAGAAGATTTCGCCCAACTGTAGGCTAGTGTAAGTATTCTGAATGTGTTTAAGGTAGGCTGGGCTAAGCTATGATTTTCAGGAGGTTAGTGTATTGAATGCATTTTTAAAATGATATTTTCATTTTTGGAGGGATTTATTGGGATGTAACTTCATAGGAAGTTGAGGAAGATCTGCACTTCAACTTTTTCATGAGTCAAAATGGACCTTATTTAATATTTCTTCACATCGATTTTATATTTTTCATTCTTTTGTATGTTTATATTTTTTCTTTATCTTAACTGGACTTATTAGAAATTTGACTTTCATACTTTATATAACAGAAAAATTCTGGTTCTTAGATTTACTCCTTTTTTTTTTTTTTTTTGCTTTATAGGGTTGCACCTGTGGCATGTGGAGGTTCCCAGGCTAGGGGTCAGATCAGAACTGCAGGTGCCAGTCTGTTCCACAGCCACAGAAATGCCAGACCTGAGCCACGTCTGTGACCTAAACTGCAGCTCTTGGCAACATGGTGTCCTTAACCCACTGAGTGAGGCCAGGGATCAAACCTGTACCCTCATGGATACTAGCTGGGTTCATAACCCACTGAGCCACAACAGGAATTCCCAATTGACTCTTTATTTGGTTGCTATTTTTTAAAATGTATTAAAATTTGCTTTCGGGAGTTCCTGTTATGGCTCAGCAGAAATGAACCTGGCAAGTATCCCTGAGGATGTGGGTTAAATCCCTGCCTTGCTCAGTGGGTTAAGGATCACATGCTGCCATGAGCTGCGGTGTAGGTCACAGACATGGCTCAGACCTGGCATTGCGATGGCTGTGGCATATAGGTTGGCAACTGCAGCTCTGATTCAACCCCTAACCTGGGAGCTTCCATATGCCTCAGATGTGGCCCTAAAGAAAAAAAAAATTGCTTTAATCTTTATTATTATTTTTCATTCCTTAGGTATTAAAAAATCATAGTCTAACTTTTTGAGTTGAGCATTTTGATACTTGCTTTCAATTTTTTCATTTAATGATGAAAATATTTACTTCCATAAATGTTCCTTCTAATATAACTTTGGCCATAAACCATATATTTGATAGTTAGCTTTCAGTGACTATTGTGTTTAACCAAGAATTAAAGTAAATATGACAGATAGAGCTTTATTTGAGAAATCTTTAGACTTTTTATTATTGGATTTTTTTTTCCCTAAATATTATCGTTAGCAGACCTGGTATTGATTTTGCTGCCCCCTATTAGAGAGAGGATCCTCTTTCCTTCGACACCAATAGTTAGTAGGACCAGCTATTGCTCTGATAATACTGTATATTAATCAAGTGAAAATTCTTATAATTTTCGATACAGAGAGATTTATTTCCCACTCAGGACTTAGGAAGCCAGCCAGTGCATCTTTCCTTTCAGGCTCTAGGTTGAGATCAGCTTCTGCTTATAACTGCACAGAATTACCTCTACTGAAATTCCACTGGTCAAAGCAGGACATGTGGCCATGTCCAAATACGGTGAAAAAAATGTACTCTGCCCACACAGAAATCATGGAAGGACAGAGAAGAAAGGAAGAACTGTTAGACAACAGCATAGTTGACTCTAATCATGAAGATAGAACAAATGCGCAACTTAGAATTTTCTCTTCCGGTCTTTTTAAAATAGTAGATGTGTAGAACCAAGAGAGGTAAGCTTTAAGTGTTAGCTAAAGTCCAGAATCCAATGAATTACCTGCTTAACACATTTAGAGACTGAGGTAATTCTTATTGTATATATGGTCCAGCAGGGGAAGAGAGTTAATAATGAATTAGTGCCAGAAGCCTAGCTAAAGTAACCAGGATAAGTGTTAGTTTGTAAGTCTCAGGTGTGAAAGAAACAGCATATTTTTTTATTTCTTTAAATTAAACCGCATTAAGCTCTGAGTCACCTGCTACTTTGGGATTTATAACCCAAGCATATTCCATGTCTTCCCTATTCTGTCACTGAAAATTACACAGCAATCTGGGAGGCTTATGTGGTTCCTAGAAAGTGTGGGAAAGGTCTCTGATTAACAGCCTGTCAAAATTTTTCCAGATACCCTTATTTTCTACAATCATAGAAAAGAGGAGGGGATACACCACAAAGCGTTAGTAGAAGTTACTTTGAGGATGGGAGCACACAGGTGAAAGATATGACTAGAGGAAGAAAGGATACTTTTCCTTTTCTATTTTGTATTGATAAGTGGTGGGTTTGTAGGTAATTTTCATCATTTTTGCATATATGGTATTTTTCAAGTGAGAAATAAAGCTAACAACCTTATGAAATTAATAGTAACACTTATGAAGATTAAATGAATAATACATATAAAGGGTTTAGAGTAGTATCTTCCTCAGAGTAAGCTCCTTAACTCTGTGTGCTGGATTATTGTTATTAACATGTTATATGAGAAGCTATACTTCCTAGATCTCCTTCCTCATGTTCTGCTAGGTAAGAGTTGGCTGAAAGTGAAGTTGAATTATATTTGAGAGGCAGAAGAGAAGCTGCAGCTGTGTTCTGTAGATCAGTGTGGGCTAGAGATTATTAGAAGATGCAGTTGTGTGGACAGTATCCATTTTGTCCTTGCTGTCGCCCACTCCATGTCTGGAATTTCCCCAGCTGTCCCCACTCCTAACCTGCAACAGCTAGGCTCACCACCACATGCTAAATTATGAACTCACAAAAGTGGCCACAGAAAGTCAAGCTCCTTTGATAGGTCTGCACTAGGACTCTTTTTAGTACTTTTCCAGAAGACAGATGTTTCAGACTTCCATATATCCCTCTAAGATCCAGCTCACTCCACTGTGTTAAAATGAATTAGTGAATATCCTTTGATTCTTCAATTCATCAGCGTTTTACTTCTCCACCTCTTCCTATAATCATTAAAGTATAAATCTTATAATAGTTTCTTAGTTCTAGGGAATTCATATTCCTTGTGGACCTGCATCTGAGTAAACTATAATTAGCATAGTTACTGGTGTCTGAAACGGTTTTATAGCTACAGAATTTTAAGATTGGGAGTGTGGAATTACTTCTCTGATGTCATCAGATTAAAGGTATTAATGAACCCTTCACCAATAGTAAAGAATCACCGGTATTCTGTGGCATGTGGTAATAAAATTGTTACTTATATTATCACCTTTGGACATCTGTAACCTAGCACCTATATTATAAGTTTTATCTTTGTGACCAAGTAGTTGCTGCAATAGAAAGTTTTAGTGTAAATAAGAAATATAATGGAGTTAGTTGAGTTCTACATATACTGGAGAAGTTGCAAAGAAATGGTAACATTGGGGCTTTAAATTTCCAGGTCAATGGTACAGAACCAAAAATTTTATTTGGTTTCCCTGAAAAAAAATTCCTAAATTTTGTAGCTGCAGGGTGGTATTTTTGAAAAGCAAATTCAAACTGTAATCATGCATGTGGTTGAATTACAAAACAAATTTAATTTATGATCTCACAGAGATCAATTGGGAAGGTATGAAACGGAAAATTAAGTTGAGGGTTTATGGCATGCTATAGTGAAGTGGGTTACCTTGAACCTATAAAGTCTATTGAGCTTTTTACTCCATTAAAACTACTCCTTTCCCCCGGTCTGAGAGTATGATTGCCCTCTCCTTGAAAAACTGCAAAACCATGCCCTGTATATAGTTGGCTAGTAAGAGACTGTTGATCCCTTGAAGGATCTACCCCCAATCCCACCACCACTTTTCACTGTTTCTAGATCCATGAGCAGACTCAAGTTCTGGTAGGCTCCTTGGGGTCAGACATGCATAAAGTGTGAAAAATGAGGAGATGCCATAAAGACCAAAGACCTGCAAAATTTTTCCAATTCACATTAACAAAAGCCTAAGAAATATGTGTGAAAATGAATCGTAAGGGAGTATAAAAATGGAAGAAATATATCATTTAATTTGGAACAATAAATTGATATGGAGGCCCTAAAAGAATCTGAATTCTGGGTTAGCATGAATGTTTTAGAGTGGTTTTAAGGGCTTGTTTTGTTGACTATCTGATATCTGGACCCAAAAGTGAATGTACTGAAATGAACTTAAAATGCCAGAATTTCCTTGGAATAATATAGAAGAAGGTATCTTCTGATACACAGAGAGATAAGAATGCTACAGTGAATTTATCTAAGACCTCATAAATCCTTAAATATATTCTCTGGAAAGGTCATGTAGATCTTTCTTCTTTTAGTCTCCGAGAAATAAATATATGACATCCTTGAGGATCTCTGCAGTGGTGTTATCTGTAGGCAAGGAATGATGGTGGGAAATACTGCCTTTGAACTGGGCTTCCAGAATTAAACAGAGATGATGGAATCCCAGTGGATCAGACACCAGGTGGAGGCACTTATTGGCCAGAAATTATGGAGAGGGATAAGATTACCATAATGGGTAACAGAGCAGTGTATTCTTACCTGCTGAGGTTCTTGACATTGTCTAAAAGACACTCAAATAATGGCACAATCTTCACATTGGTTCCTTACCCTGCAGAGTGAGAGCTTTTAAGATAGGAAAGGCCAAATGGAAACTACTAACACTACCTCTGCATATGGAAATAGTAAACCATATGCAACATTGAATTCTTATAGGTACTACCAACACCGAGGGCTTGAAAGATGAAAGACTTGATTTTCACTACATCTCAGTCAGCTAGTCTATCTCACTGGAGAAAAAGACAGAAGGATCTTGGAGAATAACTAAATTTTGGTAAACTTAATCAAGTGGTAACTCCAGTTGCAGCTGCTATTCCAGAAGCAGTTTCATTGATAGAACAAATCAATCTATCTCGACAATTTGTTGGTAACTATTGATCTGGCTAATGTAATTTTCTCTATACCTGTTAGTAAAGAATGGTAGCAGTTTTCATTTGGCTGTCAAAAGTTGTAAACACTTTCACCATTCTACCTCAAGAATACATCAATTATTTAGCTCTCTCTGTCATAATCTAGTCCACAGGGACCTCGATCGCCTCTCTATTCAACTGTTCATTACTCTAGTCTGACGCATTGGTAATATTCTCTTTGGACCTAGTTGGCAGGAAGTAGAAACTATGCTATATACCTTGATAAGATAAATATGTGATAGAAAGTGAGAAATAAATCTCAAAGAAATCCAGGGGCTTGCAACTTTGGTAAAATTTTTAGAGGTCCAGTGGTTTAGGGCATGTTCAAATATCCCATCTAAGTTAAAGGACAAATGTTGCATCTGACAAATGTTGCTACTACTAACAAAGAGGTAAAATGCTTACAGTGTTTAAAACTTTAAGATTTTGCCATTATATTTTTAAAATTTCTTCATATCCCTAAAAAGTATTATGGTAATGCTGCATTGCATAGATGAACAATACTTATTTAATTACTTCTGCTGTTTTTGCCCATTATAAAATCAGTGAATGAAACATAAGTATTGAATTTAAAAAATTTTGTCATCTTTCAGAATCATTATTCACCAACCAGATAACTCCTAAATGAATTCTTAGATTGTTATGTGCTTTATTTTCCATCTTGATTTTTACTTTCCTAAGCTTAATGGGACATTCTAGTTCTAAGTCTTATGGAAATTTTTTGATCTGTTATTACTAAAAGTGAAGATGCTAATAAAGTTTTATTTCAAGAGTATATTATAAAAATATGAAGAATTTATACTGATATTATCAACAATGTGCTGTGAATTGGAGATAGTGTGATTTAACTATCATTCCAGATCAACAGTGAATAAAGTGTGAAACATTTTCATACTTGATCTATCACTTTGGGTCACCTTTTGTCTGTTTAAGATAATAGAATAATAAACATTGCTAAATTAATGATATAATTAATACTGTCGTCTGTTATTACATATGCATTGTCAAATAATAAAATAACTTAATTATCCGTTTCCTAAAATCATTGCATGTTCCACTTAGAACTGAATAGCATAAAGCAAAAGATTCTTCCTCTCTTTGAAAATAAATCAAAGCATTCACATCAGGCATTCAAAACTTGAGAACTTGCAGTGAGAGAATCACATCAGCTGTAATAAGAAAATATTCTCTGACAAGTAAGATTTCACCCACATAATTGAATGATCATGACAAGCTGTGATCAATAATGATAAATTTCCCCAGGGATTTTTTTCTTAGCTATTGTTATATTTCTGAAAACTGAGTTATAGTTTAGAATTGATTCACTTCAAAAGCAGATTTGAGGCTCTTGTGAAGAAAAAAGAAATGGAATTACTGATGTCTATAGGACATTTTACCTAAATATAATACGTATAGAATTTGCATTCCTGTGGGCATCAATAAATATGTATGTATTTAATTATCAGACACTGATAGATAATATCAGTAATTCATGGTTATTCATTTAATGAATAGTACAGAATTCTAGTGAGAAAAAGAAAAGACTAACTTTAAGAATATGAAACACACTGGATATGTAAACTGTGTATCTTCAGTGCTAACATTAAAAAAATACCAGTCATAAGACAAACTTACATCACCATCTATACAAATATTAAACTACACCAATATAAATGATAGATAATAGCTTTACAAATGGAGAAAAGCAGGGAAATACAATAAAAATATATAGTATCATAGTAAAATATATTAAGGCATATCAAGATTTCAGTTACCAAGATATTGGTTTCCCATGGAGCTATAATTAATTCATGTTCTTTCTCTTGTGTGCAGAGAAAAGTACATAAACAAAAGGAGTTTTCATTCACAATTCCTTTTCTGCCAAATTCCAAATGAAATGAAACCAAAGCAAGCATGCTACAAAATCTGATTCAAAGGAAACCTCAGACACTGGAGCCATTAAGCACACGTTTCCTAAATAAAAAATGAGTTGTCTGCAAGCTGTCTTGACACGGCCTGCAAAGTCTCACTGCATAAAACAGCAGCTCAGCAGATTGTCAGAGAGCTCCTGAGATAAACAAAAACCAAATCAAGCTTCCTTCTTCCTGTCTTTCCATTTCAGCTTCATCTTGACAGGAAAAAAAAAAATATTCTTCATGAGAGATCCACAAATATTCATACAACATTTGGCATTGCCTTTTAATTTGGAATAGATTTTCAAAGATGGGGAAGTAGTGCACTGATGTATGCAAAAGAAGCATTCTAATTATTCATTTGGGAGGTTGAAAATTAATTATTTTTATGAGATGCATCAATTCCTGACAATTAAGACTCAATTTCTTAGAAAAATTTTGGTGACTGAAGTTAAGAGCAGAGAATCTGGAATCAGACAGTTGGGTTTGAATTCCATTTAATCATATACTGTTTTTAATTTTGGACAAGGTACTTGACCTGTCTGGTCCTGTTTCCCTACTTTTAACAGGAATGATGGGAGTACTTACCTCAAAGAGTTGTGTGCGGGTTTAAATTAGTTAATGTATATTTTAGAACAACATTCCATGCCATGTACTGAATTTTATATGTGTTAGCTCTAATAAGGTAGTCATTACCATATTACTATTAGTTTTGCTTATGTTTCAATTCTTAGGTATTTTCTATGACCTGTAATCCCTGCTACTATATAGCCATCAGAGTTTCATTAGCCATACTCTATTTTTATCATATTCTAAAATCTCTTTCTGAATTTCTAGGTCTATGATAAATAATTTCATATATTAAGAGTAATGAGGTGGATGAAGACTGAGCAAAAGTGCGTACTCTTAGCTTTTTAAAAGCACTTGGGAAACACATTATGGAACAAGTGTTCCTTGAAATATCCTTTGGAAAAATACTGTCTTACCTGCAAGGTAGTGGAGTATATTCAAATGATTTAAGTGATTGTACTTAAGAAAAAGTTGATATTAATAAAAAAATAAAAAACAGGAGTTCCCATCATGGCTCAGCAGTTAATGAACCCGACAAGTATCCATGAGGATGTGAGACTCCTGGCCTTGCTCAGTGAGTTGAGGATCTGGGTGTTGCAGTGAGATGCGGTGTAGGTTACAGATGCGGCTTGGATCCCACATTGCTGTGGCTGTGGTGCAGGCAGGCAGCTACAGCTCTGATTAGACTCCTAGCCTGTGAACCTCCAAATGGCATTGGGTGCAGCCCAAAAAAGGACAAAAAACAAACAAAAACAGGCATAAAACTTGAGGTACACTTATTGCATTAATTGTTTAAAATATTTGAACTAAATACTTATTAAACTTTCCCTCTGCTAATTTGAACACTTTATAAACAGGCACATTTTGATTTTCAAACTGATAAATGAGCAGTTCCCTGGTGGCTCAGCCAGTTAAGGAGCCAGGGTTGTCATTGCTGCGGTGTGGGTTCTATCTCTGGCCCAGGAACTTGTGCATACTACTGGCACAGCCAAAAAAAAAAAAAAAGCTGATAAATGAGAGTGAATTAAGATTTTACACTAAGAGAATGGCAAACGGCAGGTAGCTCATGTCCCAGCCTCCATGATATAGCTAAATGCAAAAAGTGAGAAAGTTAGGTTGTCTTAGTCCAAGGATTATACAGTAGCTCATAGTGTGCAGGATATTAACCTAAATTAGGTCTAGATCACAGGAAGCTTTATAGGCTATTAGCAATCTGTATTTATCAATATTTTCTCTTATAGGAAATCAGAATAACCGAAAGTGAACTAGACTAAGATTTCCAACTCAACACAATTGATGAATATAGAATCAGAGAATTTATAATGAACTCAATTTTATAGTTTAGCAACTCTACTAAATATGCATCATGTTGGGGAAAATGGGAATATTAACTGCTTTAGTTCCTCATTAGAGGCTGGAAGAATGTTAATTTACCTTCTTTCTATGCAGGGCCACAATTACCCTGAGCTTGAGTCAAGGGGAAAACAATTGTCCCCACATAACAATACCTACTAGAAAATGCTTCATGTCCTCCCATAATATTTAAAGAACACATGATTAAAATAGTATAATCATAGCAACTAAATATTCTTGTTCACTTTCCCAAATAATCATTTCTCAGTTTTTACGTCTTGAGACATCAGAACTGCCAAGTAGAAATATACTTCTAATATCTTCTCTAATTTGCTAGCCTTGGAACCTTCCTCTTTTTCACAATTAGTCTAAATGAGTTATTTATAGCAGATTAGTCTGGTGTTAGGATTCATCCCAAACCCCCAAGAGTCAGAACCATATTTTTCTTTCATTTTTTTAACTACTTAATGAATTTTATTACATTTATAGGTGTATAACAATCATCACAACCAAATTTTATAGCATTTCCATCCCAAACCCTCAGTGCATCCTCCCACCCCCCAACTGTCTCATTTGGAAACCATAAGTTTTTCAAAGTCTGTGAATCAGTATCTGTTCTGCAAAGAAGTTCACTGTGTCCTTTTGTTAGATTCCACATGTAATTGATGGCATTTGATGTTGGTGTCTCATTGTCTGACTTACTTCACCTAGCATGATAATTTCTAGGTCAATCCATGTTGCTATAAATGTTATCTATAACAACATTTATAGCTGAGTAATATTCCATTCTGTGTATGTACCAGATCTTCCCTATTCAATCCTCTGTCGATGGGCATTTAGGTTGTTTCCATGACTTGGCTATTGTGTAGAGTGCTGCAATGAACACTGGAGTACATGTGTCTCTTTGAGTCATGGTTTTCTCTGAATAGATGCCCAGGAGTGGGATTGCTGGATCAAATGTTATTTCTATTTTTGGTTTTCTAAGGAATCTCCATAATGTTTTCCACAGTGGTTGCACCAATTTACATTGCCACCAACAGTGTAATAGGGTTTCTTTTTCTCCACACCCTCTCCAACACTTATTGTTTGTAGACGTTTTTGATGATGGCCATTCTGGCTGGTGTAAGGTGGTACCTCATAGTGATTTTGATTTGCATTGCTCTAATAATGAGTGATGTTGAATATTTTTTCAGTGTTTTTTGGTCATTTGTATGTCTTCTTTGGAGAATTGTCTGCCTAGATCCTCCACCCATTTTTTGATGGGGTTGTTTGTTTTTTGAATATTGAGCTGTAGGAGGTGTTTATAAATTTTGGAGATTAATCTCTTGTCAGTTGATTCATTTGCAAATATTTTCTCCCATTCTGTGGGTTGTCTTTTTGTTTCGTTTAGGGTTTCCTTTGCTGTGCAGAAAATTTTAAGTTTAATAAAGTCCCATTTGTTTATTTTTGTTTTTATTGTTATTACTATAAGAGGTGGATCTGAGAAAATGTTGCTATCATTTATGTCAGAGAGTATTTGGCCTATGTTTTCCTCTAAGGGTTTTATAGTATCTGGTCTTATATCTAGGTCTTTAATCCATTTTGAGTTTATTTTTGTGCATGGTGTTAGGGAGTGTTCTAATTTCATTTTTTTTTTTTTTTACATGTGGCTGTCCAGTTTTCCCAGCACCACTTATCGAAGGGACTGTCTTTTCTCCATTGTACATTCTTGCCTCCTTTGTCATAGATTAGGTGACTATAGGTGCATGGGTTTAATTCTGGTCTTTCTATTCTGTTCCACTGATCTATATTTCTGTCTTTGTGCCAGTATCATAGAGTTTTGATGACTATAGCTTTGTAGTATACTCTGAAGTCAGGGAGCCTGATTCCTCCAGCTCCATTTTTCTTTTTCAGGATGTCTCTGGCTATTTTGGGTCTTTGGTGCTTGAAAACAAACTTTAAAATACTTTGTTCTAGTGCTGTGAAAAATGTCCTTGGTGATTTGATAGGGATTGAATTGAATGTGTAGATTACCTTGGGTAGTATAGTCATTTTGATAATATTGACTCTTCCATTCCAAAAGCATGGTATGTCTTTCCACCTGTTCATGTCATCCTTGATTTCTTTCATCAGCGTCTTATAGTTTTCAGCGTATAGGTCTTTTGTCTCTTTAGGTAGGTTTATTCCTAAGTATTTGATTCTTTTTGATGTGATGGTAAACGGATTGCTTCCCTAATTTCTCTTTCAGATCTTTCAATGTTAGTATATAGAAATGCAGTTGATTTCTGTGTATTAATTTTGTATCTTATGACTTTGCCAAATTCATTAATGAGCTCTAACAGTTTTCTGGTAGAGTCTTTAGGATTCTCTAGGTATATTATCATGTCATCTGCAAATAGTGATAGTTTTACTTCTTCCTTTCCCATTTAGATACCTTTTATTTCTTTTACTTCTCTGATTGCTGTGGCTAGGACTTCCAAAACTATTTTGAATCATAGTGGCAAGAGTGGACATCCCTGTCTTGTTCCCGATCTCAGCGGGAATTCATTCAGCTTTTCACCATTGAGAGTGGTGTGAGCTCTGGGTTTATCATAGATGGCCTTAATTATGTTGAGGTAGGTTCCCCCTATGCCCACTTTCTGAAGGATTTTTATCAGAAATGGGTGTTGGATTTTGTCAAAGGCTTTTTCTGCATCTATGGAGAGGACCATATGGTTTTTATTCTTCAGTTTGTTAACATGGTGTATCGCACTGATTGATTCATGGATATTGAAGAATCCTTGCATCCCTGGAATAAATCCCACTTGATCATGATGTACAATCCTTTTAATGTATTGTTGGATTCAGTTGGCTAGTATTTTGTTGAGGACTTTTGCATCTATGTTCGTCAGTGAGATTGGCCTGTAATTTCCTTTTTTTGTGGTGTCTTTGTCTGGTTTTGGTATCAGAGTGATGGGTTCCTCATAGAATGAATTTGGGAATGTCCCTTCCTCTGCAATTTTTTGGAATAGTTTCAGAAGGATACATATTAGCTCTTCTCTAAATGTTTAATGGAATTCGTCTGTGAAGCCATCTGGTTCTGGACTTTTGTTTGTTGGACTTTTTTTAATCACAGTTTCAATTTCAGAACTTGTGATTGGCCCGTTTGTCTTTTCTATTGCATTTTGGTTTAATCTTGGAAGATTGTACTTTTCTAAGAATTTGTCCATTTCTTCTATGTTTTCCGTTTTATTGGCATATAGTTGCACATGGTCATCTCTTATGATCCTTTGTATTTCTGTGACATCCATTTTTCCTTCTCCTTTTTCATTTCTAATTTTACCAATTTGTGTCCTCGTTTTTCCTTGATAAGTCTGGCTAAGTGTTTATCAATTTTGTTGATCTTTTCAAAGAACCAGCTTTTAGTTTCATTGATCTTTTTTATGGTTTTCTTCATTTCTATTTCGTTGATTTCTGCTCTGATCTTTATGATTTCCTTTCTTCTACTAACTTTAGGTCTTGTCTGTTCTTCCCTCTCTAGCTGCTTTAGATGTAAAATTAGGTTTATATCTTAAACCTTTTTTCCTGAGGTAGGCTTGTATTGCTATAAACTTTCCTCTTAGAACTGCTTTTGCTGCATCCCAGAGGTTTTGGAGTGTGGTATCTTTGTTGTCATTTGATTCTAGGTATTTTTTAATCTCCTCTTTGCTTTCTTCAGTGATCCATTGGTTGTTTAGTAACATGTTGTTTAGTCTCCACATGTGTGTGTTTTTTGCCTTTTTTTTCTTTTTGTTGATTTCCAGTCGTATAGCATTGTGGTGAGAAAAGATGCTTGATATGATTTCAATTTTCTTAAAGTTACCAAAGACTTGATTTTTATCCCAGAATGTGGTCAGTCTTTGATAATGTTCCATGTGCACTTGAGAAGAATGTGTATTCTTTTACTTTTGGATGGGATGTCCTATAAATATCTTAAGTCCATCTGGTCTAATGTTTCATTCAGGGCCTGTATTTCCTTATTGATTTTCTGTCTGGATGATCTATCCATTGCTGTAAGTGGTGTCTGAAAGTCCCCCACTATTATTGTGTTACTGTTGATTTCTCCTTTTAAGGGTTGTTAGCAGTTGCCTTATATATTGTGGTGATCCTATGTTGGGTACATAGATATTTAAAATTGTTATATCTTCTTCTTGGATTGATCTTTTGATCATTATGTAGTGCCCTTCTTTGTCTCTTAAAATGTTCTTCATTTAAGGTCTATTATGTCATTATGTCTGATATGAGTATTTCTACTCTGGCTTTCTTTTAATTTCCGTTTGCATGGAATATTTTTTTCCATCTTCTCACTTTCAAGTTGTATGTGTCCTTAAAAGTGAAGTGGGTCTCTTAAAGACAGCATATATATGGGTCTTGTTTTTGTATCCATTCGGCTAGTCTATGTCTTTTGGCTGGGGCATTCAGTCCATTAACATTTAAGGTAATTATAGATATGTATATTCTTATATCCATTTTATTAGTTCTTTTTTCTCCCCTTATTGTCTTCTTGACTCCTCTTGTGGTTTGATGACTGTCTTTAATGTTGTATTTGAGTTGATTTATCTTATTTGTTTGTGTATCAATTGCAGATATTTGGTTTGCAGTTACCCAGAAGTTTTGATATAGGAGTCTATATATACATGAGATTGTTTTAAGCTATTGGTTTCTTAATTGCAAGTGCGTCTCCAGTGTCCTGTATTTGTGCTCTCCTCTTCTCACGATTTCTAATTTTGATAGCATAATTGTGTATGGATGATTTCATATCTTTACGGTACATATGGCTTTATTGGTGAGCCTCGTCATTTGCGGTATTTTTGTTTCAGGTTGTGGCCTTTTCTTTTCTGCCTAGAGAAGTTCATTTAGTATTTGTCGTAAAGCTGGTTTAACATTGCAGAATTCTCTTAGCTTTTGCTTATCTGTAAAGCTTTTGATTTCTCCCTTAAATCAGAATGAGAGCCTTGCTGGGTAAAGTAATCTTGGTTGGAGATTTTTTCCTTTCATCACATTAAGTATATCATGCCACTCCCTTCTGGCCTGCAGAGTTTCAGCTGAAAAATCTGCCAGTAACCTTATTGGGGTTCCCTTGTATATTATTTGTTTTTTTCCCTAGCTGCTTTTAATATTTTCTCTTTGTCTTTAATTTTGTTCATTGTGATTAATATGTGTCTCAGAGTGTTCCTCCTTGGGTTTATTTTATATGGTACTTGTTGTG
>PVHT021183619.1:125384-200183 GCA_004024745.2 Catagonus wagneri | reverse complement strand
TGTTCCTCCTTGGGTTTATTTTATATGGTACTTGTTGTGCTTCCTGGATTTGAGTGATTTGTTCCTTTCCTATGTTAGGGAAGTTTTTGGCTATTATCTCTTCAAATATTTTTTCTGTCCCCTTCTCTCTCTCTTCTTGCTCTGGCACCCCTATAATACAGATATTGGAGCATTTAATGTTATCCCAGAGTTCTCTGAGACTCTACTCATTTCCTTTCAATCTTTTATCTCTTTTCTCTTCCATATTACTGATTTCCCCTAATCTGTCTTCCACCTCACTTATTCATTCTTCTGCTTCCTGTATTCTACTATTGGCTGCTTCTAATGAATTTTTTATTTCAGTTATTGTATTTTGCATCTCTTCTTGCTTAAGTTTTATATCTTGTATTTCTTTGCTGGTGTTTCTGTAAATTATCAGTCTATATCCAATGCCTTGCATCATCTTCGGCATCAACAATCTAAAGTCTTTTTCCTGGAGGCTGATAATCTCCTGATCACTTAACTGTTTTTCCAGGTTTTTTTCTTTCTCCATTATCTGAGTTATAGTTTTCTGTCTTTTCATTTTTATAGGTTTTTGGTGTGGTAACCTTTTTGCAGACAATAGATTTGTAGCCTTTCTTATTTCTGTTTTTTTTCCCTCTCTTGTGGCTGCAGTTGTTATGGGGGGTCTTGCTATAGGCATCCTATGGGAGGGACTGGTGCCTGCCCTCTGGTAGGTGGAGTTGATTCCTATCCCTCTGATGGGTGGGGCTTTGTCTCTGGGTGAGATTAGAGGCAGCTGTGTGCCTGAGGGGTCTTTAGGCAGCCTGTTTACTGATGGGTGGGGCTGAGATCCCACCTGGATTATTGTTTGGTCTAGGGGTTTTCAGCACTGATGGGAGGGGTCAGATTTTCCCAAAGTGGTCACCTCCAGAGAAACGCAGGTTGATGAATGTTCCCAAGAGCTTTGCCTCCAATGCCCTTCCCCCACAGCAGACCACAGTCATCTCTGTTTTCCCAGGAGATTCTCCAGGAACTTCAGTTGGGTTCAACCCTGATTCCTATGGAGACTTTGCTTTGCCCTGAGACCCAGAGCACATGAAAGTCTGTGTGCGCCTTTCAAGAATGGGGTCTCCATTTCCCCTAGTCCCATGGAGCTCCTGTGCACAAGCCCCACTGGCCTTCAATGCCAGATGCTCCAGGGGCTCTTTCTACCAATGCCAGATCCCCAGTCATGGGGATTTGACATTGGGATCAGAGCTCTCAATCCTGTAGATGAGTATCTGTGATACAGTTATTTTCCAGTCTGTGGGGCTTCCCACCTGGGAGGTATGGGGTTGCTTATATTGCATAATTGCCCCTCCTACCTCTTGATGTGGTCTCCTCTTTGTCTTCTGGAGTAGAATATCTTTTTGAAAGTTTCCAGTCCATTTGGTTGAAGGTTGCTCAGCATTTGGTTGTAATTTTGTTGTTTTTATGAGAGAAGTTGATCTCTAGTCCTTTTATTCCCGGAACCATATTTTTCTTTCTTGCTCTTTAATACATTCTCAGAGCATTGGTGAACTAGAGAATAGAAATTTATTGGTCTAAGAACTTTCTGTTCCCCCTTATTTACTCATTTATTCTAGCTACAATGTTTTTTTTTTTTTAATGAGCATTGGAATATTAAAGCCTTGAAAACATTTATGGTGAAGTTAAAAAAGATGATGGGTGTGAGGAGTGTGTAGGAACAGGGAAGATGAGAATGAGAAGAAAATTTCCCCAGATATAAATATGCTTCTAGGAGCTTTTCAGCATATGAAAAATACCTGATTGAGGTTGTCAGTTTTAGTCAGTAAGGACGGAAAGTCTGAGAAGAAAATCCTTGTCTAAAAGTTGTGAAAAAAAAAAAACCCAGATATTAAAATAGACAGAAGTGGATGCAATAATAAATTGAGTACAAATGAGAATAGAATGGATGGAGTGATGATGAGTCCCAGAGGGGAAGGTCAAATACTCAAAATTTTTAGGCAGAAAAATTCAGGAAAGATACTTGAGAGTTGTTGTTCTTAGAGTCTGGGAATCACTGTTTCAGCTGAAATTTAAAGGTACGTGAGATGACGGAGATGTCTATGTGTAAAGAGTTTAAAGAATTAGTTACGGTGGCTAAAAATTCATGTAAACTTACTGTATCACCTTGAATTAACAAATTAACATATAAATAAATTTCTTCTCTTCTCGGACAGAGTGGGTTTAATGATATAAGTATTATTCTCTTCCATTTAAAAGCACTTTGAATTTAAAAGCCCTTATATAAAGTCGATTCACAATTTTAAGCTTTCAAGCAGTGCAGAGGGGTTAAAAGTATTGAAGGAGCATATAGGCCTTCCCAAGTAATAAGATGGGTAAGCTGAGTGACAGAGATTCAAGAAGAAATTAAATTAGTTCAGCCTAATTAAGAGCATGATGGAAAGATATGTTCAAGAGAGAATGCCAAAGGAACATGTGAAATTAAAGGCCTGAAGAAATGGAGCAAGAAATCAGTAATGGATGGACTTAGATCCAATGCACACCAGATGGGAACCATAAGGCATCTAATAGTTACAGATATTTTCTTGAGGAAGAACAAGAACCCTCGGCTAAACTGGTTATTTTCATTAGTATTATCACATCTGTCATATCAAATTGTTATAAAGAATGAGAAATTACTATTACCTAGCTTCCTAAAGGTAATGTAGCTGATTAAATTAAAATTTCTAAACATTTCTCCCCAAACTGTGCATGCAAGTCAATGAGAAGAGCAAATAAAATTACTTATAATTGATATCAGTGGCATAATTAGAACACCGATATTACTACAAATTTCAAATTATGTGTAGGCTGTGAAATAAACATGCATAAACATAAAATTTAGCATATTCATTCTCAGAACATATGACTGCGTAGAGAGTCAATCAGATATTTTGCAGCAAACAGGAAAAGTAGATTGGGACTTAATAGTGATAAATGCTGATAAAATCACACACAGTAAGAAAGCATCAATACTCTGAGTGGAGACTTGCTGAGAAGAAGTCAGAAATTTTGTTGGTCAGAGGTATGGCTCTGGAAGTGCATGGGGCCAGTGGTGGAAGTTTTGAAGAAGCACCTATTCTTTGGGGCATGGGGAGACAGGGTAGGGAGCATCTGTAGAGTCTTATTGGTGAGAGAAAAGGCAGCAATCAGTGGAAGTTATATTTACAGAAGTAAAAAGGCAGAGGAGGATAGTCAAACTAAAAATTCTTGTACACAACCCGAACTTCCAACATTGGCTAGATAAACCCATTACGTTTCTGTAGCAAAATATCAGATGAACAGAATTGGACAGAAACAGAAAACTACATAGACAATCCATACAAAGATACTATAATAAAATAAAAAATAAAAATGGTGTATTAGCTCAGGATGCCATTATAAAATATCTCAGACTGATGGCTTAAACAGTAGAAATTTGTTCCTCACAGTCCTAGAAGCTGGAAGTCTGAGACAAGAGTGCCAACGTGATGGAGTTCTGGTGAGAGCTTTTTTCCTGACTTGCAGACATCCACTTTCTTAATGTATGCTCAGAGGGCTTTTCCTTGGTGCATGTTTATGGAGAATGAGAGAAAGGTCTTCCTTTTTTTTTTTTTTTAAATAAGACCATAACCATTCCTAATTTGATTAGATAGGGCTTTATCCTTTTGACCTCATTTAACCTTAATTAGCTCCTAAAAAACCAGTCTCCATGTATAGTCACATTGTTGAGTAGAATATCAACATAGGATTTGGGGGTGCTGGCTGGAGGGACACAATTCAGTCCATAGCAAGTGGAAATTTTTTCAGGTGATGGATAGTCTTTCTTCAAAACCAACAGTGAAACAGGAGTTAGTAACACAACACTCCTTCCAATCTTAATAGCTTGAACAAGTATCTGCAGATATTAAAAAGAACTTTACATTAGAAATAGAAACTTAGTTGTATTTCTTAGAGTAGAAAAGGCCAAAAAAACAGGAAGATATGAAATGAGAGCCAATTAGACTCAGAAAAGATAAGAAAGAAAAAAGGCAAAAATCATTTCAGAAATAAAAATAAAAGTGAAATCAACTCAGAAAAAATTGTGAAATCTCAAGGAAAAATTTATTTGACTAGGAGTTTCCATGTAGCACAGTGGGCTAAGGATCTGGCATTGTCACTGCAGCTGTTTAGGTCACTTCTGTGGCATGGGTTTTATTCCTGGCTGAGGAATTTCCACTTGCTATGGATGAGACTAAAAAAATTAGCTAAAATTTTTATAAAGTCTGATGAGGAATTAAATGAAAATAACCCTAAGAATGAAAAAAGAATTGAATTTGAAAAGATTGGAGAGAAAGGGATAGATATAGAGAAAAAAAGAAGCAGCAACATATGCATAATTAATGTCTATTAATGTACATAACATAATGTCTGAAGAAGAAAACAGAGCAATGAAATAAAACTATTTGACATCACAAACCAAGAAAGTTTTCTGAAAAGAAAAGACTTGAGTTTAATATTAAAGGCCTACCATGTACTTGAAATAATGAATATAGAATGTTCACATCTGACACATACTCTAATAAATCTATTACACTTTAAAGATATCACATCATCTGGGCCTCCTAACAAACACATAAGAAAATGATTCACTTTTTAAAGGAAAGAAAAGCAAATTAGATTAAATATCCTGAAGCAAAATGTAAAACAAGACAGTACTGTTATATCATTTTTAAGAAACTCAAGAAAATTAAGGACCTTTATATCTAACCAAGCCATTATTAAAATTGCCTAGAAGAGCATCATTAAACATTTTCTGTCTCCAGGAATACTATACTCAGGACCCTTTCTGAGGAACCTACCACAGAATGATTTTACCCACCCAAGGTCTGACTCTGAAAACTTAGTTACAAAGAATGATGTTGAGCATTGAATATACTTAATTGAAGATCCAAGACTATAAAAAGTTGGGAACGAAGATGGAAGAAGTGAGTATAATTGTAAAGTAGAGATAAAATAACTGATAAATGCGGGAAGAGTGAAATAAAGTGAAAAGCTGAATACCTTCATTGATTGTCACATGAGATTAGGGTATATAGAGGATCAAGGGATATCATTACAATTGACAAATGAAATAGTTGAGGTCTAAATATGGTAACAAAGTAACAGGGGAATTTAAAATATATTAGCTTAAAAATACAGACCTTTCCTATACATCAAAGGAAATGCAAAAGAAGAACAAAATTAACCATAAACCACTAGGAGGGAAAAAAAACACAGTAAATATTACATAATACATTCTAAAAATAATAACGTAATATTTTACAGTTACATAATATTAAGGGTCTTAAACCACTTATTAAAAGAGAAAGATTTTCAGATTAGTTAATATGAAAACCCAACTTTCTGTGGTGATTATGAGATGCCTAAAACAGGTGACCTAGGATAATTAAAAAAATAAACAATTAAAAAATAGACAAAATTTTATCAGGTAACTGCAAATGATAAGAAGGCAGCGGTTTTGGAGTTCCCTTCGTGGCTCAGTGGTTAACGAATCCTACTAGGAACCATGAGGTTGTGGGTTTGATCCCTGGCCTTGCTCAGTGGGTTAAGGATCCGGCGTTGCCGTGAGCTGTGGTGTAGGTTGCAGATGCGGCTCGGATCCTGCGTTGCTGTGGCTGTGGTGAAGGCTGGCAGCTACAGCTCTTGTTAGACCCCTAGCCTGGGAACCTCCATATGCCGCGGGTGCGGCTCTACATAAAGGCAAAAAGACAAAAAAAAAAAAAAGAAGGCAGCGGTTTCAATTTTAATATTGGAAACATATACATCAGGTCATAAACCAAAAAATAATAAAAGAAGAGTATTTAATGTTGAGGCCCGAAATTCGCAATGAAGATACAATAGTAGTAAAGCATATATCAAATAGTGCAGCATTTACTTTTTTAAAAAGATATGGAATTATTTAGGATATTTTATAAAGTGGCGAGAACAGGTTACCAAATAGCAAATATAGCTTTGCCTTTTTTTGTAAAACAATAGGGAAAATAAGATGTGTGTGTATATGTACATATGCTTATTTTTTAAAATGCTGAGAATAGAAAGGATAAAAAAACTATGGTAAATATGTGGGAATTGATTGGAAGTTAAAGTACAGAGAAATAAAAGTGATCTTTCTATTTATAATATTTATGTAATAATATATTAATATTTTGTATGTAATATGTAATTATATATTTTGACTTGTATTTGAAGTATGTAAATAATTTACACATTTAAAAAACCTAAATAAGGATCAAAAATTCTAAAATTAATTATAGCAGAAACAAGTAAACTCATGTGTATACCAAAAAGATAGTAGTCACATAGGAAAAGGCATTATTCAAGGAACTTTTGAACATAATTCTCTGAACATCCTTAGTAAGTTATATAGACTTTGGGTAAAAAAGGTAAAAAAAACAACACACACAAAACACCCAAACAAATCTTTTACTTAATCGGTTTGTTTTTAAAAGAGATATTGGTTTAAATGTTCTGAAATTATTTTGTGTGTTCTAAAGGATAAAACAAACAAATATATTGGTGTTGTTGAGAATTAAGGTTCTCATTATATGAAATATGGAGATGAAATCCACAAGTAAAGAAAACACTTGTGGACTCTATGTATATTTCCTAGCTCTATCCATAGAACTGGGCAAAATCAATGATACATCATTGACAATGAGAACATGTAGTCCCTAGATTTTGGTTTCTGAACAATATTTCACTTTAAAACAAATCATGATTCTATGGAGAATTGGATGATTCTAAGTTTGTGGCAGGAGAATGACAGTGTAAACCTAAAATTTTTGATTTACCAGAAAGCTGGAAATCAACGCTATTGTGCTATAAAAGGAGCATGAGAAGAAAAATCTGTTTAAATTAAAATAGGAGCAGACTTGAAGGATCTCACATGGTCAAACTTGGAACAATTAGAATATCAAAAATAATGGCATTAACAACAGGCACATGGGGGAGTTCCCATCATGGCTCAGTGCTTAACGAATCCAACTAGGAACCATGAGGTTGCGGGTTCGATCCCTGACCTCACTCAATGGGTTAAGGGTCAGGTGTTACTGTGAGCAGTGGTGTAGGTCGCAGATGCAGCTTGGATCCCACGTTGCTGTGGCTCTGGTGTAGGCCAGCGGCTACAGCTCTGATTAGACCCCTAGCCTGGTGACTTCCATATGCCGCAGGTGCAGCCCTAGAAAAGACAAAAAGACAAGGAAAAAAAAAAAAAGCAACATGCACATGGGAAAATGTGCAACATTGCTAATTGTTAGAGAAATGCAGATCAGAACAGCAATGAAGTGTCACCTCATCTTGGTCAGAATGATCATCATCAAAAAGTCTACAAACTTCAAATGCTGGAGAAGGTGTGGAAAAAAGTAAACCCTCCTACACTGTTGATGGGAACGTAAGTTGATGCAGCCACTGTGGAGAACAGTATGGAGGTTCCTTAAAAAGCTATATATAGAATACCATATGATCTAACCATCCTATTCCTGGGCATGTATCCAGAAAATAGAACAAACAAAATAGAAATAAATGCAAAGACTCAGAAAATTATCTTATGGTTACCAAGGGGGAAGGGAACCTTGACCCATAGCCTGGCAAGTTCCATATGCCACAAGTGCAGCCTTAAAGAGATTTAAAAAAAAAGAGAGAGAAAATAAAAGAAACTGGCTTAAAAGAAAATAATAAAACTAAGGTAGTTAAAAAAAAAGAAAAATTCAACTGAAATAAAATGGCATTAATGTATTATTAAAAATTGACTGAAAGAAAAAAAACAGGTACTTTTACTGATTAAAAGGGGATTACAAAGATATTAAGATATTTTATAAATAAATTCTGCTAACCACATTCTAGCCAGAGGTGAGCAATAAGATATGCATCACTTCCCTTTAAATTTTGAAAAACTGAATCATCAACTTAGTACAATCTTTTATTTTTTTTTACTTTTTTATTTTTTTGTCTTTTTGCCCATATCTAGAGCCGCACCTGCGGCATGTGGAGGTTCCCAGGCTAGGGGTCTAACAGGAGCTGTAGCTGCCGGCCTACACCACAGCCACAGCAACGCGGGATTCGAGCCGTGTCTGCAACCTACACCACAGCTCACGGCAACGCCAGATCCTTAACCCACTGAGCAAGGCCAGGGATCGAACCCGCAACCTCATGGTTCTTAGTTGGATTCATTAACCACTGAGCCGCGACGGGAACTCCTGTACAATCTTTTATTAATTATCCAGACAATGAGGGCTTAGAAAGCACTTTCAGCACTAAGTACTTTTACATGTTTTGTCTTACCTAATTGTCCTAATGCCCCTGAGAGGTTAGCTTTAGTTTGTTGACAGAAAAATCTGTTTGGAAAACTTAAGAAACCAACCCAAGTTCACATGAAAAAGCCAGGATTTCAGCACAGGTCAAAGTGTCTCTGAAGTTTACTATTCTTTAACCTTGCCATTTGTCCAACTTAATCATTTTAAAGGACCTTCCAAGTGCCTAACTCATTTGGTCATCACAATATTCTCGAGTTGGTCAAGTTTTCACCTATTTATTACCTTTGTTTTACAAGCAAAAACGTTGAGGTTCACAAATGTTAAATATCTTGATCTATTTAGTGGTGTAGCTAGAGCCTGGATTTAAGCTTTCTGAATCCTAGTCGGTGCTTTTTGACAATGGCATGGTGCCAAGAAGCTACTACCCTGAGAATGTTTTGAAAGAATGAAATGAAATCTTGTTCTAATGAATAAAGGTTGCATCTATATGAGTTTTCAGGAGGAAATGCTGGAGGAACTCTTAGAGACTATAGTTGGCAGAATAGTAACCCCCCAATGATGATATCACCCTAATCTCCAGAATTTATGAATATGTTAGGTTGCATGGCAAAGGGCAATCAAAGTCAAAGATAGAATTAAGATTGCTAATCAGCTGATATCAAAATAGAGAGAGATCTTGAATTTTCCTGGTGGGCCCAAAGAAATAACAAGGGTCCTTAAAAGCGGAAGAGGGAGCTGACAAAACTCAGCATCAGAGATATAGATATAGGATGACAGACCACGCAAGGTCAGAGTGATGCCAGGTTGAGAAGGACTTGCTGGCTTTTTTTTTTTTTTTGAGGTGTAGTTAGTTTCCAATATTGTGGTAATTTCTTCTGTACAACAAAGTGATTCAACTATTCATATACACACATCTGTTCTTCTCAGATTCTTTCCCCATGTAGATTATCACAGAATATTGGGTAGAGTTCTCTGTGCTATACAGCAGGTCCCCATTGGCCAGTCATTCCATAAACCTCAGTGTATATATGCCAATCCCAAACCCCCAGTCCATCTCTTCCCATTCCCACCTGTCCCCATTAGTAACCATATTTTTTCGAAGTCCATGAGTGTGTTTCTGTTCTGCAAATAAGTTAATTTTTATCCTTTTCTTTAATACTCCACATAAATACCATATGATGTTTATTTTTCACTGTCTAACTTAGTGTGATAATCTCTAGGTCCATCCATGTTACTGTAAATGGCGTCATTTCATTCTTTTTTATGGCTGAGTAACATTCCATTGTGTGTGTGTATATATATATATTTGTGTGTGTGTGTGTGTGTCTTTTTGCCTTTTATGTAGAGCCGCACCTGCGGCATATGGAGGTTCCCAGGCTAGGGGTCTAACAGGAGCTGTAGCTGCCGGCCTTCGCCACAGCCACAGCAACGCGGGATCCGAGCTGCATCTGCAACCTTCACCACAGCTCACGGCAATGCCGGATCCTTAACCCACTGAACAAGGCCAGGGATTGAACCCGCAACCTCATGGTTCTTAGTCGGATTCGTTAACCACTGAGCCACGAAGGGAACTCCTCATTGTATATATATTTGAAGTGGGGCATGGGTCAAGGGATACAGGTCTCTCGTAGCTAGATAAGGCAAAGAAATGGACTGTCTTATAGAATTTTCAGAAGGATCCTTCCTAAAACGTTTATTTTCTCCAGGGAGATCCTGCATTGGCCTTCAAACCTCCAGGATTGTAAGGTAACACACTGGTGTTGTTTATAGCCACTCCATTTATAGTAATTTGTTACAGAAGCAGTGGAAAGCTAATGCAGGCACAAAGATTTGAATGAAGAAAAGAAATGGATAAATAATGTGTTCTTTTTGAGTCAGTCCTCATGACATGGAAATGGGTGGATATACTGATACTATCAATTCTGAAAAGGCTGGAAAGTTATAACATGGTTGAGGTTACAAGTTAGGACATCAGACTGGGGAATTATAAAGTATATCTAGGCTAGGAAGATATAACTGAATCATAACTTCCTCGGTTTCAATAACTTTCTCATTTGCTCTCTCATCTTTAGAGAAGAATCAAAGCCTTTGTAAAGAAATGTTATTGTGTTGAGAAAAGAACATGAGAACAAAATTCTGTTTAAATTAAAATGACTGAGAGATATTTATAAAAGATGGGTAGAAGAGCAAGTTTTGTCTGATCTCACATTTTTTCTTAGACCCTCTGACCCACTGAGCCTAGTGAGTCATAGAAGACTGTTTAGCATTCTCTTTTGTGAGTCAGTTTGAAAGAGTTAAGAACAAATGCATGCTGTGCCCAAAATTTCACATTTTAAGGAAACTTCAGAGGCACATGCACAAGAGAAATGGAGAAATTTTAAGCTTATTTGCCAGTTGCTAGATAAGATTACATTAAGTTGACCTGCATAGTTTTAATATGACTTAAGAGAATCACTTGAAAATGAGTAGGTGATTGATTCAAAGTTTCCCTTTTCACTTTCATGTCACATCCTTCAACATATATATTTTCCTTCTCTACTGTAAAATTTTTCAGTTAAGGAGCTACAGGTCTACAGACCATTGACATTTTTGGATATAGTCATTTTTAATATTGCCATAGTGATCACAATGTATTTTCATTTTCAAATATCTTTGCGGAAATATATATGAGAGGTTAGTTTCTCTAAAGTTGGAAGAATTACAGTATTTTAGTCATGCCTACATCTAGCCATTATTTTCTTTAGAAAAGCTTTTAGACTCCTATACCCTAGTTATTACAACGATTGAATCTGTAATGATGCAGTGTTGACAAGGTGTGGATCCAACAGAGACATTAAGGCAAATGAAACCCTTAGCCCATCTTTACTGTGGAAAGAGAACAACTACCCCAAACCAAGAAGGATAAGCCAGTAAACAATTTTATCTGCCAAATAGATAAGATGTTAATAGATTGTCTTGAATTTTCACTTATTTCATCGACATAAATCAAGCCATGAGGTGGATAAGGTTGATGTTAGATTGACAGATTTCATCTTAGCACTCTAATAGTAGCAAACCATCTAGTATGTGTACCTTTATTTGGAGGAGCCTGGATAATACACCAAACCCATCAGAGATTTAGTATATAGCATTTGCAGTTTCTAGCCCAGTCTTTAGAATCATGCCACTGTCAACCACTTTTTTTTTAAGCTAATTCAGATGAAACTGAAACGTAGGAAATATACTTTGTGGTCTCACTCAGCCCCAGTACATCAACCAGAACAAAAACGAATTTTAACTTCATAAGAAGGATATGCATGTGTGAAAAAAATACTCTTTGGTAAGGCTGGGAGTTAGATCGTTATATGATATAGCAGTCTTGATTTACAAACTCTCTGGATTTATATAAACATGTTTTCTCCATTCCTTTGTATGAAGGCATGCTGTAGCAGCAAAGGTCTGTTGGGTGTAATTCATCAGAAACACAAAAACATGGGCTATGTTTTGGGCCTCTTAAAAAACTTAGTGCTAGTTTCTTGGTATAGCTGAAAATGTCAGAGCTTTTATTTTCTTTTTATTTTGCCAACTTGTGATCTGAATAGGGCTACAATAAAGTTTAAATGACTATTCATCTCAGGTGGGGTAAGTTACCTTATATTCAGTTTCATATTCTTAAATTGTAGTTTCATTATATATACAGCTATGTTCTCTGGAGGAAACTTGCTCGTCCAGCTTTGCTTTCTCCATCATTGTTCTATATCACATGCCCCCTCACGTTTTGACTTTGCTTCAGTAATTATCCTCTTGCTTCTTCTAGTTAGCATATTGACAGGCTCAAGTTATTCTCATCTTTGAAAAGAAAAATAAAGCCAAAACTTCCACTAGACCAATGATCCTTTAAAGATACTTTCAGGATTCTATATGTTATACCTGGGCCTATCACTCAAATGTCTTCAGGGACCAAGTTGTGGATGGAAATGAGAGATGTGAAGCCTGGGGAGACAGTGGAAAAGTTCAGAGTTGGTGCCCATCAGTCCCTGTCAGCTCTGATTCCTTCCACACAAAAAGCAGATTCAGATGTCAGTGCTTCTCTTTATCCAAGAGATCCTGGGAATTTATATTTTATCTAAAATATCTTTTATACTAAACACGACTGATAAATAAAACTAAACCAAAGCCTAAACAAAACACTTTGCAGATCTGTTAAAAGACCTCAGTGGACTGAATTCAGCTCATCGCTTGCTGGTCTGCGGCCTTTGGAATAGTCTTATTATCCTTACTTTCCTCTCTTCTTACTGATTCTTCAAATGCTTACGACTCTACATAAATTAAACTATAAATAAAACATCATGTAAATAATACTACTCCTACTAAACCCACTTAATGGTCTCCTAAATACCAAAATCAATGGCTACCTCTGTGCTTCACTTATATTTGAGATCACTCCTTTTTGCAGGTATGGTCACCTGCACTGATGTCTCAGGCATTCTATTCTGTGTCTTTGTCATTAAAAAAATTCTTTTCACAGACTCCCTTTCATCTACTTAAATATTCACATTCATTAAAATTTCTAGAGTTTTCTAACTGATGCTCTTCTTCTTTTCCTCTTTATTCTTATTATTTTATGCAATTTATCTTGATTGGTGTCATCTATATTACTTCAACTCCTGCCTGTGTAATAGTGACTTCTAAATGTGTATTTCCAGCTAATATTCCTTTCCTTAGTTTCTCAGTTTATAATTGCTTATTATATATCTGTACTTACTTTCCATAGGCAGATCTTACTCAACTAAATACATTTTGATTTCTAAATTTTGGATGATCAAGTATCTGGTTTGCCCAAGATAATGCTTATCTATCCCCTATATTAAAGTCAATTTTTTTGCATGGTATATAAACCTATTTTGTACCTCTGCCATTGTCACAATGCCTTTGCATACTCTCTTTATATAGTTGGATACACTATCAATTTATGTAGTAAGATTAGGTGGAACTGGCTTTACCTTGAGATATAACTAGCATGACCAATCAAATCATAATTTTCTCAAGGCAACATGATTAGAAATACATGTCACATGATCTGAGTCAGTCTGGTCTAATGAAAAACCAATCCCAGAATACTGCAAGCATAAAGAAACTGCAAGCATGAACCTGGAATGTGGACCTTGAGCATCTGTGAACTTTTTACCGAAGAATGAAAGCAACATGGAGGTGAGAAAAGTCAAAAGATGGTCCTTGATGACATACCTTAAGTTACTGGATCCATCCTTGCCAGCTATGCTAGTGGTTTATCTACTATCTCTTAGCTCTACACCCATAACTGTAAATTTAGGAGACTACGACTGCAAGCCATCTTCACAGAGTCACTTGACAGCCCACTTTTCATTATGTTCTGCCATTGAAGGTGTTAAAGTGAAAGTGGAAGGGGGAAGGAGGGCAGAGGGACTTCTTCCAAACATAGTTCCTTACCCTGTGGCCCCAGCAATTGAAGAGAATTCTAGCTCTAGCCTCTGATTTATTCATTTGTTTATTTATTTTTATAGTGGAATTTTTTATTGCTGTAAAATATACTTAACATAAAATTTTCATTTTAACCAATTTTAATTGTATTCAATAGGCTTTATAAATTTTTTGGTTTTTAGATTTATAGAAAAATGGAGAAGATAATGCAAATAGGTTATATTTACTCTTCACCTATGTCTCCCACTTACATTTCTATGGTACATTTGTTACAATTAACTATTTGTGATACAATAGTAAATAAAGTCCATAGTAATTCAGTTTATTTCTTTCTTTAGTTTTTACCAATATCCTTTTCTGTTACAAGATTCCAACCAGGATACCACATTTACTTGTCATGTTGTCTCCTGAGGCTTTTCTTGTTTATGACTTTTTCTCAGAGTTTCCCTATTTTTGATGCCCTTCACAGTTTTGAACAAGTTTTTGTAGGGTATTCCTTTATTGGAATTCTCTGATATTTTTCTCATAATTAGAATAGAATTATGGGTTCTTAGCAGGCACATCACAGGGTCAAAGTGCCATTTTCATTCTTTCATGTCAAGGCTGCATAGCATCCACCTGACTTATCATGGCTAATGTTAGGTTTGATCACTTGTGAGGTGATATTTGTAAAGTCACTTTCCTTTTCTTTCCATCCCCCCTTTTAATTGCACTCTTTGGAAGGAAATCATTATGCACAGCCTGTATTTAAGGAGTGGGAATTTTTGCTCCGTCTTTGAGATTATCTATATAAATTATTTGGAATCTTCTAAAGGGAAATTGATCTCTTTATTTATTCAGTAATTTGTGTATATCAGTATGGATGCAAGGATATTTATTTTATACTGTGGATTAAAATCTAATACTACTTTATTTGTTGGTTCAAACAGGTAACATAGCTCAAGGGGAACTCCTCATCAGTTAGTGGTTGTTTTTTTTTTTTAGCACTTCCCAAGATTCTTCAGGTTCATCTTGTGTATTTCCTGCCTCACTCCTAGAATCAGCCATTTCTCCAAGGAAACTTGGTTCCTTTTATTGAAGAATGGTAACAGAGAACAAATCTGGATACCAGAAACTATTGTTATGACTGGGGTGTCCTTTCTTCTGTGCTCTCTCAGATGTCAGGACTCAGAAATATATGTGTGCATACTAACCTGTGTAAACATATGTATCTATAAAATATAATTCTCTATATAAACATTCTTACTGATGTCTCCAACTCTAACCCATTACTATAAGGTTAATCATTCGAACCTTCTCTGCTTGCTTATAAATATCCACCCAACAGTGAGAAACATGGCTCCCACCAGTATGATGTACAGCAGTATCAGAATTATTAGCTGCACTCTAAATTGTTTCTAATTTCAGCTCTGTGAAGGCCTCTAGAGGTCTGAGCATAAGATACACTAGAACTCTTCCTTTAGGATTCTCAGTTTGTATCTGTTCTGTCAACTTTAGGGATGGTAAATTTGTCCTGAATTTACTAATACCTGGGTCAGTTCAGAACCCCCTTTTGCTTCCAGCACCAAAGTAACCAGTTCCTTACAGTAAATGCTTTCATTTTGAAATCTGTAGCAGTTTCTATGTCTGGACCTTGTCCTGTAAGCCAACATCTCTTTTTGTGCATAAGCCAATTTGGGTTGTGTTTCTTATCTCTTATAGCCAAAGGCATATTGAATAAT
This sequence comes from Catagonus wagneri, assembly GCA_004024745.2. Lineage (NCBI taxonomy): Eukaryota > Metazoa > Chordata > Mammalia > Artiodactyla > Tayassuidae > Catagonus > Catagonus wagneri. The sequence continues at coordinate 184,723 of PVHT021183619.1, read as the reverse complement.
ATACTATACTATTGCTTCTGCAAGTTCTTCTTCTCATTGCCCACATGGAAAAATTATCAGTGATTCTTTGATATTCAGTTTAGGTGTTATGTTTTCTGAGTATTTGTAACTATGTCCATGACCCGGCATCACACCAATTACACACTTTGCATTCTTTCAGCCAGAGTCCTGTACTTCCTTCTCTTCTTCTTGGGAATAACAAGACAGAATATTCTGGAGTTCCTGTTGTGGCTCAGTGGTAAAGAACCTGACTAGTATCCATGAGGACACAGGTTTGCCCCTGGCCTTTCTCAGTGGGTTTAGGATAACATGTTGCCATGAGCTGTGGTGTGGGTTGCAGACATGGCTCAGATCCCGCATTGCTGTAACTGTGGTGTAGGCCAGCAGCTGCAGCTCTAATATGACACCTAGCCTGGGAACTTCCACATGCCACAGACAGACAGACACACACACGCACACACACACACACACAAACACACACATACGAAGACAGAATATTCTTCTGAATATTGAATTTTCTTTTTGTATGAGAGTGTACTTATATTAAATTAATTTTATAATGTACAGATGCCTCTTTTTCATTATAGTCCCTTAATGGCTTTAAATTATGATTTTTAAGTGGCCTGAGGCTCTGAAATATTTGTATGTTTTACTTAGAAGAGTTATGATTCTCATGAAAATATATTTAATAAAACAATTCCATTCATTGCTTAGTTGTGAAAATGTTTTTAGTATGTCTTTTTCATTTGGGGAAAGCTGCAGTATTCTAAACATTGATGTTGAAAATTTTTTCACACTTTCAACATATTTTATTATCAAAGTTTAAAATTCTGTCTTTTGGTATTTTGAAACTTATTTCATTGTCCCAAGGTCTTCTGCTAAATCCAGTCATGGGGGCATAGACTGCATAATTTATCTCCCTTTGTCTTAAGCTATAACCTGAATTTTTATGTCATTTTAACTTCTCCTTTATTTCAAAGAACCCCCAAACCATTTTGAGATTTGCTGTTTATAATTGAGAGAAAAAAAAAAGTCCATTGAAAGTAGATACTACATCCACATGAGCTTTCAACTACCCTGCTATATCTAGTTTTGCTTTTAAAGTTAAGAATGATAGCATGCATTTTATCTTGTACTGTGAATGTATTTAGTATCATATATTGAAAGACTGATCACACATGGTTCTTTACTGAAGGAGCTATTTGCAAAGATATGTCAAAAGAGGGATTTCTTTATTCTTCTTTATTTTTCATGGCAAGATTACATAATTATTAAACCAGTGAAATCATATGTCATTGTAAGATTTCTTGAATTTTATAAATGTAGACCAAATTTGGAATATGGGTCTTCAAATACTGATGGTGTTTCAATGACTCTGAAGTTCTGTTGAAATGTCTTGGCATTGCCCTCTGCAGGGACTCTCCAGGACTGCATTACTAGAGCTCATACCTATAGAAGGAAGCCATTAAAGCTGCTCAAGATGTACCTGCTAGAGACACCATCCATCCATCCACTTTCTGAGTGCCAGTCATGTGTCACGTACCAGATAAAGAAGGAAATGTACTATAGTCTGGAGGTGCAATGAAAGTGATATGCACAGGGTATTTAAAGAGCCTTGTGTCAGGGCAAACTAACCTTGTTTCAGGGGAAAAAAGGAGCACAGGATATACATGGAAGCATTAGTACTAGGTTACCTTTAAACCTTATTAGCTAGATACTTCAAGAAGGGTGTCCAAGAATAAATGAAGAAGGAGAATTTCATGCTATTGAAAATAAGTTGACATATAGAAAAAAGTCCGGAAAACCCTAAAGTAGTATAGTATTAGTGTCTTGCCAAACCTATTATGCTCTGATAACTCTGAGAACCCTGTCTTCATTGCAGCATTCATCATGAATACTGCTGCCCCTTGGTAGGTGTGCTTCCACTGGATCTGCCTTACTTGACAATAGTCAGTCATGGTCCCTGGAGTCTCTTCTGTTCCGTAAACATATAGCTTGTTACAGTTGACACCACCAGATTTCACAGATCCGCTGAAACTACATCTACTGCAATATACTCAAAAATATAAATGCCCTTTTTAGAGTTTTGGTTTACGTCTGGTAGAAGTAGGGTTTAATCCACATCATTATATTACATTCTATAGGGCAAGCTTCATTTGGAAGTCTCATGTTTTTTCAGTGCAATTTCATTTTTAAATTATTAGTGAGAGTAATAAAGTACCATGCTATAGTATAAAATTTCTCAACTTCTGCATTTCATAGTCTAGTAAAAATTTTTTTAAAAAAGGATACATGTAGGCATGACATTGTCTAATTTTAGCTAAAAAAGACATGAGAAAGTCTCTACTATCTCACCACTGCTTTAAAATAAAATATATTTTATTCTTGAAAATAATAATTTCATGAATTAAAAATTGTGACTATTCCACTTTTAGGAAAACTCCCTGATTATACCAATTTTTCTAATTTTTCTACAGTTTATTCAAGAAGGTTTCTGTACCACTGAGTATAAAACCACTGGCCTGGGAGTGATGTAGGAGGGAGGGAATAGGTTTTTGAAATCACACAGACATGTGTTTATATCCCATTATCTCCTTTTCTAGGTTTGGGTACATGGTTAATTTAATTAATTTCCTTGAACCTGCTCTTTACCTGTAAAAACAGCAATAATTATCTCTTTTGCCCCAACATAAGGTTATTGGAAACACTGAAAGAGCTAATGCATCTGAAAAATGTAATTAACTGATATATGTCAAAAAATATTTTTTAAAAATTCTCTTGAGGAAATTACAAATATTCCCTTCCCCTCACTATGAAGGAAGGAAATTACAAATATTCCCTTCACCTCACTGTGAAGAGAGGTAGAAAGGAAGAGAGCTAACAATTACTGAGTGCCTTCTATATTTCAGGACAGATGTAGCAGCTCTTCATTTCAATTAACACAACAAAGCCAAAGATTGCATGTTTTAATCAACGTTTTATAGACTGAAAAGAATTATGAATCTCAGAGAGTTAAACAGTTTGCTTCAATCACATAGCTCATGAAAGTTGAAATTAGGAATTCAGACCAAAGCATATTCAACTTATTATATCATGCTCCTCTCTAAGAAAACATAAGTATACCTTGCATTGTCAAAAACATCATTATTCTTTTTAGTTCTTAAAAGTATGAAATGTTAATTTTGGGGTTAAGGCCACAGTCAAGGACAAATTCTGTCAGTGTAGTTTATCCTTTAGGCATTAAAGTCCTGGTTTATGTTCAGAAAACCCTCTCCTTTATTATAATTAACTGTCAAATTAACTTTCATCATGAATAATTTAACACAATTATTCACATGTACTTTAGGAAGATTCTTTCAAAGAAAATTTGACAATACCATGACATTTAAAATAAAAAGTTTCTACAACTTCTTTTTTGGGCTAAAACATAATGATAATACAGTCTTAGAAACTAAACAGATAATTTTGAACTTTGGAATCATTTTAAAAATGACACTGTGTTAGTATAAGAATGGCATATGAAACTAAGGATTGAATTGCTTACATGAATCAATGTAATGTTATTTCACATTCTTAGTAATGAAAATATTTGAGTTCTGGTTCATGATTTCTTAAAATGACTTTCTCCCTTGAAATATATAAAGAATTTTAAGTTTTGAAAAATATACCTTGTTCCTATACATTTAAGAAATATAGTGGCTGAATTTTAATTTAAATTTTTTTAAACTTGTAAATCAATTGCTTAAATGTCATGTGAGTCTTCAAACTATGAATACATTTGATGGAGCCCAGACTTTTTGACATCATTTATATGAAATAACATAAAAGGAAAAGTGAATGGAAACTAGGTATCTGGACTCATTGTAAAATACTATGTATTTCTCTCTTTGTTACTTAAGTACTTCCAGTGAATATCACAGTTAGAGAAAAGTTCTCTTATTTCTTTCACATCCTTCTTTCAGTAGCTAATACAGTGTATGGTACAGAGAGAACACCAGTAACCATTCGTGTCTGGAAGATATCTTGGTGTTTGGCATTGTAGAAAAATACTTTTCTATGACTAATTTTATGTTTCCAGTTTGTAAAAGTTTCAGCTTTTACAAAAGTCAGCTATATGGAGTAGAAAAGAAAATAAAGGTATGGTAATTGAAATGGTGAATTACCAGTGTTTATGTCTCTTTGCCTTGGGCAATCCTTGTATGCAGCTTTAACAGAAGAGAACAATCAGTTGTGGACTGGATATTAAACAATCCTATTAGGCATCTACTGTGGCCTCTGGGGCATCACTGGCATTATTAAGCCGAGGTACACTCCGTGTATAAACTGTTGGGATGCACCTTTATTCTGTAAAATGACAAATGTCAATGTGATGCCTTCCCCCCCCCCGCCTTAACCTTCATGTGTTGATTCTGAAAAGTCATTATTAAGCTATATTTGCTACCTGAGTATGGTTTCTCAGAAACCTAGACAGAGGATCTGCAGATAAGTAGGAAGAAATTTCATTCTTTACTTCCCACTGAGCTTTGCTATTGTAGCTAAAATGGTATGTGACCTCTGTCTCACCTAGTCACAGCAGGGTAACTTCAAAGGACATTTGGCTGGAGTTAACATTAAACCCTTGAACATTCAGGTTACTTTTGATATAAGACCAAGTATACACAAATGTTATTAGCTGAACACAGAGTGATTTTTTTTCTCCCTTTGTCTTTTTTTCAGGTCAAGTAAAACCTACTCTTTGTTCAAAAGTACTATTTTAAAGTAGCATGTCTCAATTTATCCATTTTCCCCTGTAAATAATTACTTTATGACCGTATCAGTATATCAGAATATTTTGTTATTTCTATTAGATGTACTTGGCTTATATTTTATCACATGAGATCCCGGAGGATGAGAAGCCTGTGCTCTTTATTATTAATATACACAGAATCTGCATTATATTCTGTACTTTTTAGGCACTTATAAAATAAAAAAAGAATGGAAGTTGCTTAATGCTCATGTCACTGTATTTTACATGAGTCTCAAATACCACTCTCTATTTCAAGCAATAATATTTACATATTATTATTATGAATAAAGTCAACAACAGATATTAGTTCCTCATCATTGTTTTTTTATGTTAAACACTATGTGTATTTGTGCACGATGTGTATTTGTGCATTGTTTTTTATATGTTAAACACTATGTGTATTTGTGCACATGGATCACCTGGGGGAATCTTATTAAAATGCAGATTCTGGTTTGCTAGGTCTGGAGCAGGTCTGAGAATCTGCATTTCAAACAAGCATCTGAGAGATTTGATGTTGCTAGTCCAAGGACCAAACAACAGTTATGTAAAGTAGGTACTCAGTTTTTAGATGAGGATGTTGAAAGTAGGGAGATGTAGTAATTTGTCCAACATAACACAATTAGAGTTTGGCAAAGCTGGAACTCAATTTCTATCTGTTTCCAAAGCTCATAGTTAACCAATGCTTTTAAAACTTACTTAGGGGAAAATACTCGCTTTTCTCTCCCCAGACTATTACAGATTTTATAAAGTATAATATAAATGAATTAGTAGGGGAGAGAAATGGGAGGTAGTGTGTTTTCTTTTTATTCAACAGATAGAAAATTACGATAAGTTACTGTAGAAGTTTCAAAATGCTTACTCCCAATTTGCTGCAAATGCCATTATTTCATTATTTTTTAATGGCTGAGTGGGATTGCTGGATCATAAAACTCTATTTTTAGTTTTTTGAGGAGCTGCTATAGTGTTTTCCTTGGTGGCTGCACCAACTCACATTCCCAACAACAGTGTAGGAGGATCCCCCTTTCTTTACACCCTCCCTAGTATTTATTTGTAGACACATTTTAGTTACGGCCATTCTTTCCAGTGTGAGGTGGTGCCTCACTGTAGTTTTGATTTGCATTTCTCTAATAATTAGCAATGTTGAACATCTTTTCATGTGCTTATTGGCCTTCTGTATGTCTTTGGAGAAGTGTCCATTTAGGTCTCCTGTCCATTTTTTGATTGGGTTTGTTGTTTTTGTTGTTGTAATTGTTCTTGAATTGTATGAGATATTTGTATATTTTGGAAATTAAGCCCTTGTCAGTTGCATCATTTGAAAATATTTTCTTCCAGCCTGTAATTTGTCTTTTTATCTTTTTTTATGGTTTCCTTTGCTGTACAAAGCCTTATAAATTTGACTAGGTCTGATTTGCATGTTTTTGCTTTTATTTCTATTGCCTTGGGAGATTGACCTAAGCAAACTTTGGTACAATTTACGTCAGAAAATATTTTGCCTATTGCTCTCTGCTAGGAGTTTTATGGTGTTTTGTTTTATATTTAAGTCTTTAAACCATTTTGAGTTTATTTGGTATGAAGTGTGACGGTGTTTTCTAACTTCATTGATTTATGTGAAGCTGTCCAGCTTTCCCAACACTACTTTCTGAAATGACTGTCTTTTTCCCTAGACAAGGTAATTTTTTTTTGTTTTGTTTTGTTTTAAATATAGCTATTGGAGTTTCCAATGTGACATAGTGGGTTAAGGATCTGACTGTGGAGGCTTGGGTTGCTTTGGAGGTGTGGGTTTGATGCCTGGCCCGGTGCCGTGAGCTAAAGAATCCAGTGTTGTTGCAGCTGCAGCTCAAATTCAATCCCTGGCCCAGGAACTTCCCTATGCCATGAGTACAGTCAAAAAATGAAAATATATATAACTACTTTCATTTAACACATGGATTTGCATTAAAGAAAAAGCTAAAGAAAGACCCAATAAGAACTCTGAAAGTAAAAATTTTGCCTTTTGCAGATTTTATAATAAAATCTTATAGATGGATCTTGTGATATAAGGCTTTTGCTTTAGTAAGCAAAATGAATTGATTCTTCTGTCTTGTCTCCAATAATTTAGAGAAAAGTATGTTTTTTTCCTGTAAAATAATTGCTATTTACTTGTTAGTTCAAATGAATTTTTATTCCTTCTAGTTTCTCTGTTAGTATGTGTGGCATTAGACACCTAGTCCTTGGCTCTGGCTGTAAAGTCAGGCAGAGGTTACATCAATATTTGTTCTATATTTCATAAGAAAAATATGCAATGTGTTATTTATTGATTTTAAACATTCCTCCCTCCTTTAGTCATCTCAGAAGAAATTACAAGGTAAAGCAGCACTGCTTGTGAACACATTACCCTGTTTTCAAAGGTCAGCATGGAGAATGTGTGGTTGTTTTCAGTAAAAGCAGGTTTTTATAATTTCTTCCCCAACAATCTACTTCTGTGCAAGATGATATCTGGGTATAGCAGAGGCCTATATAATTTGGGGTGGTGGTAAAAGAGGGTGATGTTCCTTAAATACTCTGTACCTATTCTGAGAAGCTGATTGGTATTCTCTGGCCTTTTTTGAGTGGTAGGTAGCAACTATGACCAAAGGCAGTGTTTATATCCAAAACCCCCTCACATACTACAAGCCTTGACTGCTCCCAGATACTTCATCTTTTCTTACTGGGGTACATGGGAAACTCTAAATCATTAAAATGTGCATGTCATGGAGTCAGGGTATTGCAGAGGCTCTTTTTCTGCCAAAGTTGTACTACTTCTGTTCCATGATGGGCATAACACTGAGCTGTTTGCTATACTTCTGAAGACTTCAACTTCCCCAGATATGCCAATAGTGGGCGCATTGTTTTTTGGCCATTCCTATATGTAATTGGATAAAATACTAACTCTGTGCAGCTTGGTCATGAGAAGTAGAAAAATGGGAACCTTGAAATCTGCTTTTTTATCCTACTTTAATTTAGTCTCTCTTATCCTCCCAGATTCTCACTGCGGTGAGAAAGAGAAAGCTGTCAGTTCTCTGTTCCCTCTCTTTTGTAACTCAAATTCTCTTATCTTAATCCTCTACTTCCTTTCATGGATTCAGAGATGAAGGAGTATCATTATAGAAATTTTATATACATTAAAAATTATGCCAAAAATATTGGGATAGACAGATAGATACTCATCACTCTTCTTTAGAAGGGAAAATTTCAACAAGCTAAAGGTATTCATTTAATGCCCTTTATACCAGAATATTTAATGACCTAGGAATTTGCTACAAGTAAACGCATCACTGCAAGAGATCTTACCTATATGTATTAATTTAATCCTCTGGCTAAAGAGTATGGTCTATAGCTCTTGATTGGCAAGTGTTCTTTTCATCTGTGAATTTGCAGGTCTTGAAATATAACCCCCTATACCTGAAACTATTGAATTCCTTCAGCCTAAAAATTAAAGCAATGCTATCAATATATTTTTCTCACAGAATTCTTGAACTGAGATACTCAATTATTAAAGCAAATTCACAAATGTAGACTGCTATTTGATTTATGAAATATTTGGGATTAGCCATACTTTGCATTCATCATTTAGTTTATTTACTGTTTCTGTCATCACATGTGGTATGTGTGCCTGTTTTTTTCAAAGACATGAAAATATATTGCCATATTTATTTTATTCAATAAAAGATCTTTTGAACATTATAAGGCATTGGACTTATTCCCTGGATACACAGATAAATAAAAAATTCCTCTACTCTTGACTTGGAACACACAGCCAAGCAAATTAAGTATGTAAACAAAATAATTTAATATGATGTCTTTTTGTAATATGTCTTTAATATATTTTCCAATTTCTTTAAAGCCCCTGTCCAATAATTTTAGAAACTGATTTATTTCTGGAACTGTTTCTACTGGCTATTTCTTCTCTTGCCAATGGGTAATATTTTCTTATATCTTATAATTTTTATTGTGTGCTTAACACTATGTGGATAAAAGAAAATTAGTGACTGAGATATGTAATATTTACCCTCAGAAAAAGGAATGCCTCTCCTTTTGTTAGGATGTTAGTTTTGTGTGTTTGTGCGGGGGAGGGGGGGATGAGTCAATATAATATGTAGTTAAACCATATTTATGCTTTATTGCCTCTTCAGTTAAATTCAGTTCATCATTAGTTTCAAATATTTTGAGGGAAGAATTGCGATTTTCCTTTTAACAGGGCTTGGAATCTGATCACCTGAATCAAGAGATCACTTTATTCTTTACTGCTAACTAGACAGCTTTTGGCGTCACTGAGTTCCCTTCATGTCTTGTGGATCAGTTCTAAACCTTTGGGGAGCTTTGAAAACTCATTTTCTCAGATCCCATGCCCAGTCCTTAGACTTTAGGTGGCCGATGCCGTGCACTCTACAGTGAAGGCCAAGTGCTTTGTGAGGGACTCCTGTGAATTCTCCTGCCTTGCTTTCAGGTTTAAGTGAGCTGTAATAACGTGAGAAAGTGTTAACAGAATCATTATGGTAGAGTTTTGATGGGCAGGAAAGATCTTGATGTACGACACTTGAGATAGCCACAGAAAAATAAAATGGATTTGGCATGATAGAAGTGGTAATAGGAGGACCCAAATTCATATGCTTTAAAATTGAGATTTATAGTTTCTTTACCTTAAGACTTCCTTAGGAAAACTTATCTTTAGCTTGTGTGCTTGTATTTTACTTGTTAACTAGTTTATAGTCAAAATTTTATTATCAGATATGTACTATTTTATATATTTCCTAACAAAATATAATTTTTGTCTGACATGAAAAATTCACATTTTAACCAATGCTTTCTTCTTCCTGGTTGTATTTTATTTAGACTCACTGAGATTAGCATTATCTGTTCATAGCAATAGCACAAGGTGGCCCAGATATAATCACATTATTATAACATTTATGAGATGCTTACCACATTTCAGAGACTGGATACGTGCTTTATAGGAACAGTCTTTTTACGTAATACTTTTGATGTAGGAACTAATATTACAGCCGTTTTATGAACAAGAGAATTAAGACTTAGGACAGTTACATGACTTATTCAAGGTGACATGACCAGCATTTGGTGGAGCCAGGGTCCTAATGTGGTTTCTTCCACCCAGTCAGAAATGTTAATCACTCAGTTCTACTCCTTTTTTGCCAGTAGGAAGAGAGAAAATCAGTAAGTTACCCATGGAATATCTTTTCTGTGATCTTATGGTGACAGTAGCTCTGCTGATAGAAAATTAAAGATTTGACCCTAAGTACTAGCTCCTGCTGTCACCTTGCATATCACACATTATTATTGCTTGCTAAGTGTTTTTATGGTGTTTGATAAAAATAATGTTTAACTTTAATTTTCTACTGCTCTTCATGTGACTTCTTGGCACTACCTAATTCATTTTTATTGGTTATTTTTGTACTTTTTCCTTTCTTTAAGTGTGAAAGATCATTCAGAGTTCCTCAGGCTTACTTTTTCAAAACACTTAACATATTTAATTAAATGAGTTAGTTAAAAAATGAAAATATTTTCTCAAAATAGGATTGATAAAAACATTTTCCTTCAATTAATACACATTAATTTCACCTATTTAATATTCAAGGTAAGTTGATGAAAAGTAAAACAGCCATCAACAATATTTATATATTTATGTAGTATTTAGATTTCTAATTATATATGTATATATTTATAGTTTATTTTCCTGAGTCATAAATTGAAGTGGTTAATTATAGAAAAATACTAGAAGAAAAGAAGCTGTTTTTATGTATATTTGGTACTAAAACTTATTATCCTATTGTTGATTTTTATAGCATGTCAGATGTGACTACCTGAATGTTTTCTTTACATATAAGAATTTGAATGCTATACATATATTTAAGTCAGAGGGGTTTTCTTAATTACTATTATTTAAAAACATATGGTCGTACTTGTGGCAATAGAAGTTCCTGATCTAGGGGTGGAATTGGAGCTGCAGCTGCTGGTCTATGCCACAGCCACAGCAAAGCCAGATCTGAGCCATGTCTGCAAACGACACTGTAGCTCATGGCAATGCCGGATCCTTAATGCACTGAGAAGGGCCAGGGATCAAACCCATATCCTCATGGATACTAGTTGGGTTCATTATTGCTGAGCCACAGTGGAATTTTAAAAATGTCAATCAGATAATGTCATTTTCCTGTTTTCAATATTTTAATAGTTTCTCATCATGCTTACTATTAAACCCAGAGTCTGTACCATCACCTACAAGGTCTTATACAAATTTGCTTTTCTTACTTTATTTCTGACCCCTTTCATTTATCCTGACTCACTCTGCTCCAGGCAACTGGTCTACTTGTTGTTCCTTAAACATAAGATAGAGTCAACATCAGGAAATTGTAGATTTTCTTTCATGGTTGTGAAGTACTTGTCTCCTAGATAATCACATGGTTTGCATCCTGACTTTCTTCTGGTCTCTGTTCAGATATCATCTCCTCTGTGTGGTCTTTTATGATTATCTGAAGTAACACACCTCTTTAGTCTCTGTGTTTTCATGCTGCTTCTCCAGTGCAGGGTCCATCTTCTTGCCAGAAGTCTTAGGTCTCTGGAACTTCCACTTGGAATACTGGAGTATTCCAAAAGGGATACTCATTTCACCTTGAAATCAAACTTCCTTATATAGAAGAGGAATTTAGTCTTTAATTGAAAATAATTCTCAGATTCACTGCCAATAATTGCTTGAAGATCAGTGCTTTCTGCCTAAGTCCTCCTTCCCTGATGGTATGGGAGTAAAATCAAGTGTGAAAAATGGAGGTAGAGTTTTTTACCCAAAGATGAGAATGGCTACAAACTGACAGGGCTGAGGAGAATGTAGGAACAGAGTTCAGGAAACTGAACCAAAGCTGAGAGATAACAACAGCAACAATAAAAAAGCAAGTATCAAGAAAAGAGTACAGTGATATAAACATAGAACTAGGTAGGGAATGTGAGAACAGAAGATTGAAATTTAGTGAAATCTGGGACAATACCTAGAGATTCATACTAGTTTGTTGATTTAGGCAGATGTCAGGAATGATGTGGTGGACTGGACTGCAAGACAAAAAAGTGCTAGGAATATGTATTATTTGCTGCGGTGTGAGATGTTTTCCTCATAATGACGTTGTACATTTTACAGATGAGGGGAGCATAATTTAGACAGTTACACCCAATTTCATCTTATTTCAGTGTTTATGGACATACTGTTATCCTTCATTGGTGAGGCATGATTTGAGTTGGGGCTGTGGTGTGTTGGATGATAGTTGTAGGCAAAGTTGGGTGATGAGATGGGAAGAGATATATACAGTGCCGAGTAAGAATGTCATCAAGGGCTGAAAGTTAGGAACTTGTGGAACGAGTTAGAGTAACAAAATGGGATTTTTACTCTCCTTTATTAATATTAGATTTGATTCAACATATGCAAAATTAAACAAAAATATTGACTATATTTTTGTCTATAAGGCACATGTAAAGTTTGATATTGGATAAAAAAACTCAAAATACCAACATCTGTAAGTTACTGACTTTATAAGAGAAAAACGTCTTAAGGTTTTTCTGACTCTAATTACCAATTCAGTAAGCACTTGGGTGTAGTTTATTAGGACAAACATTTATTGAACTCTTATGTGATAAAAAGTTGTTCAGTGATATGGTTATGAAGATAAGATATAAATCCCACTAAAGACTTAGATTAGTGGGAGAGATAGAGTATAGATAACTAAAATACAGACTTCTCCTTGTACTGTTAGAAGCATGTTCTCACTAATATTGATATTTTCCTCACAGCTGCAATTATTCTTCAATAAGGAATTGTTTGTCAATGAAAAGAACCTCTGATTTCTAGGCTTTTTGTTTTTGTATTTTCTTTGAGCAAGAAAATATACATTTTTTGTTTACAGTACACATAACTTTAGATTTAAAAATGATTTATAGGAGTTCCCTTCGTGGCTCAGTGGTTAACGAATCCGACTAAGAACCATGAGGTTGTGGGTTCGATCCCTGGCCTTGCTCAGTGGGTTAAGGATCTGGCGTTGCCGTGAGCTGTGGTATAGGTTGCAGACGCGGCTTGGATCCCGCGTTGCTGTGGCTGCGGCGAAGGCCAGTGGCTACAACTCCGAGTAGACCCCTAGCCTGGGAACCTCCATATGCTGAGGGTGCGGCTCTACATAAAGGCAAAAAGACAAAAAAAAATGATTTATAGATATTAAGAAATAACTTGTGGCGCTCTCTTTGTGGCTTAGCAGGTTAAGTACCCAGTGTTGTCTCTGTGAGGATGCAGGATTAACCCCTGGCCCAACTCAGTGGGTTAAGGACCTGGCATTGCTGCAAGCTGTGGTATAGGTTGCAGATGCAATTCAGATCTGGTGTTGCTGTGGTTCTGGTGCTGGATGGCAGCTGCAGCTTCAGTTCAACCCCTGGCCTGGGAAATGCCATATGCCTTAGGTGTGGCCATGAAAGGAAAAAGAAAAAAAAAAGGCAAGATATAATTTGTTAATTGGACACTAAATGTATTTTTTAAGTCAAAGAGAAATAAAGGCAGTCACAATAGAATATGTTGTTGGACATAAATAATAATTCCTCTGAAGTGATATCTTTGTTTTACATCATTGTATTCCAAGTTTTTACTGTGCATCTCTCAATTTCATGAATTTTTTTTTCACAAATCTCTTGGAAACACAGTGATTTATTTTTTGTTGCTCCTGGTTGATGCCAGGGTGTTTGCCTGCCATCTCATGTCTGTTTGAGTGGCATAAAATGAACAATTGGCTCCAGATATAAGTATCCCACAGGTCAGTGTTTCTCAGTGACTTCAAGGGCAGAGGAAACAGTGGGCTCCTAATAGTAGTCTGATTCTTTGGAAGACCTTTATGTAACATTTGAAAGCAGCCAATATCTTTAGAAAACTCTTCAATTGAATAAATTCTTATTTTTATGTACAAGTAGAAATTTGAACCTAGGAACAACAACAAAGGCTAGAATCCATGATTCTGTAATAATAAAATTTACTTTGTGCTTGATAAATTGAAGTTAGCAATAATAAGAATGGGTTGCCAAGTCATTTAGCTGTTTGATAAAGGCATGTATAATTGAAGTCAGTGAGGAACATGATACAGGTATAAGCACGGCTAGTACTTTGTAGGAGACACCACAAAATAGATTTTAACTTTCTGTGACTAAGCTTTTATCTTCATATCTCTATGAACCATCAGAAAATAGGAGGCTCATCCTTTTTTTTCACAGGGTCAGTCATTACCTGCCGTGTTTGCTGCTATACTTAGCTAAAATTCAACTTGATGGACTATAAAAATGAGGATGATTTATTCAATATAATTTAAATGGAGCAAAATCACTGTAAGCCTTGAACATGCAAAGGCTATTTTCTTGTGGTGAGCATATCTCAGATCCACAAAAAGGGAGAAAAGACGTTTAGGGATGTAGCTAAGACGGGTGAAGCCACTTGACAAGTACTGAGGGACCGTACTGTGTGTTGCACTAGATACTATATATGCTGGGAAGGAAGAAGTAGGTGGGAATTTTAATGAATGTCAGAAGGGAGATTAATCATGATAAAACTTTAGGGAGAGAAGACTGAGGGCAAACAACACATTGTGTGGAATTTGATTGCTGTTATGAAGCTGACCAGCCCAAAGAAGGGAGACACACTATTATGGAGCAGAGAGACTGCTAGGTTTTATATCAGGTCCTAGAGACTAAACCTGTTCTGGCATTAATTTGCTCTTTTAGTTTAAGCAATTGACTTTTAAAAAAATGAGCTTCAACTTTGTCATCTGTAAAATGGGCTACTTTATCTAAAGAGTTCTTTCAAATTAACTCAATGATCCATAGATTCTCTTTCTAGTTCCACTGACGGGGAGAACTAAAGAAAAATAATTTAGATGGTAACATGTGGGCTTTAGTTAGAAATAAAAGAAGTATTTCTAAGCCAAGCCAAGATGCCAGTGTTTCAGCAGATAAGTGAAAATGTTTGACTTCTGACACTGCTGATAGAAGCAATGCTAGAGTTTGGTCAAGTATCTCATTGGGTGGTGGGGAGGGAATGGACACAGTCATTTGTACTGAGAATCTTTATGCCAAGAAAGTCTACAGTACTCAGAAAACTGCAAAATTACACTATTAGCTTTTGGAATAACTACATTTTCCCTCCATATTGCATAGAATCTCCTTTGTCAGAACTACAACTATCTTCTCATGTCTTAGCTTTTATTCTTGCAGCTTAGTTACTAGAAAAATGGAAAATTAAGGAACTGCTTTTTTAGAATTGCTGAAACACTCATGGTCTAATGTACTTCCCCACTAGGTGGCACTGTAATTATATAAGAACCATTATGTTAAAAATCAATAAATATTGACTTTGTATATGAAAAATTTCACTTAGTTTGTGCTTTAAAATTGTTTTCCCCTACCACTCAAATGAAAAGCCTATCTCTCATAACACTTGAAATTTTTATATGTAGTTTTAGAAAATTGTCAAGTTCAGTTATTTTATTGAGCATTCAATAATTTATAAGACCTTTTTATATGTCATATAACAAGAAGAAAATTCAATGAAAACATGAGTGGTGTGAGATATTAGTTTATGTTTAATTGGTTCAGTTTGGCTTTTGTAACTTGTATGGTACACTTTGTAAACTCTGCAATGTGATGGGTGACGTAAAAAGTTTTAAAATGTTTTAAAAACATAAGGGAGGTATGAAGGGAAAAGCCATTGCTGTGAAATAAACCAGACAGATGACTCCTTTGCATCTCCATTACTAGATTTCAATGTGTTTGTTGGTTATAACTATGTGCATAGTTAATGATATAAGTGGGTTTTAAATCTCTACCTGCAAAAATCCTTTTTAAAGTTCTCATCTCCAAAGGTGGATGATGGTCCTCTGTCCACCTGCTTGGTCTTTCAGGAGCCTGGCCTTGACTGATGAACAATGGATTCTTTATATGTGTATATATTAGTCAACAAAGGAAACTCTTAAGTAACATTTTCTTTTCTAGAATGAACAAAAAGAGCAGAAACCAAAACTAAATTCATCTATGATTTAGCTTAGTTGAGCAGGGGCAAGGGGATGATTGAAAGTATGCATTGGGAGTTCCCATCGTGGCTCAATGGAAACGAATCTGACTAGGAACCATGAGGTTGCAGGTTCGATCCCTGGCCTCTCTCAGTAGGTTAAGGATCTGGCATTGCCGTCAGCTATGGTGTAGGTTGCAGATGCGGCTCGGATCCTGCATTGCTGTGGCTGTGGTGTAGGCTGGTGGCTGTAGCTCCTATTGGACCCCCTAGCCTGGGAATCTCCACAAGTCACGGGTGCAGCCCTAAAATGACAAAAGACAAAAACAAAAAAAAAAAGAAAAGAAAAGTATGCATTGTAAAAGCGACTCCATGAAACCAAAAATATGTAGCCAAAAAGGAGAGGCCAATATTTAGAGTCAGTTTTCAACAATAGCAACAATCCAAATTAAGAGTAGACCAACATAGAAAATAAAAGTCAAAAAATGTATTTTCCTTTATAAAAGTAATACCTGAAATATATAACTTTAATATATATATATATAGATTCATTCCATAAAATTAAAAAATATCAGAATATGAATGTATCTTGAATAAACATCTGATTTTAAAATGTAGACTTAGAAGATAGATGATTTAGGAAAAAATAAATGCTTTGTAAAAGGACTAATTTCACATATTTTAAAGCATTATATCAATTCATTTGGAATATGATTATTTATGAAAATTAAATATACACTTAACTTAGAAGAACACATCATTGGCACCGACACTTTTCTTACTCTCCTGAAGTAATTTATTTACTCATCCTTCTATGTTTTGTTAGTATTTTTAATTCTTTATTAAGGTTTACAGTCTCCCTGGCTAAATCTCATGTGTTCCATGTAGTAGATATCTGATAAATATGTAAATAAAGTGATAAGTAAATATTGTGCAAAGAGACATTAGTTTATATAGCTAAGAAAACAGGGGATTGAAATTTATAATATAGTTGAAAAAGATAAAAATTCCTCTACCAAATAACCAAGATAATGTTAATATTCCCACCATCTTGACTAAACTTTTCATAGTTTTCTTTCTGACAGTAGGTCCCTGATTTTCTTTTTCTTAGAGAGTATTTACTTTAAAAAACTTACAATTGTAAATTATTGCAAGGGTAAATTATTTCCCTGTGTCTTAGATTTAAGTCTTCTCTTAGCCTCTAGCCAGTGATGTTACAGTCCACTGGGAAAATAAAAAGTACAGCCTGAAAGTTGAGAGTTAATTATTTGACAGTCAAAACTTAGGACTTAAGCTGGGACACAGCATCTCAGATAGCTCTTAGAGTATGATTAGAAGAGGTAAGGCAGGAGCCAGAATATATAGGAATTTTGCAACAAAGACCAGGTAATCAGAACATCAAAATGTTAGGGCTGCATTATTTCTTTTGGTTCTTGCCCACGCACAGTAAAGAACTGAAAGGTGGCACAAAGGCCACCTGAGTGAGGATTGCCTTGGAGACGGCAGTCATTGAAATGGTAGTGATGCAAACAAGTTTATTAAAGCTAAGGTACACTCTCAGAGAGAAAGCTTGGGCCGCCCTGGGAGTAGCGACTAGCCCCTCTTAGGGTTTTCCTTATATCCCCATGCTAAGGACTTGAGTAGGGGCCTGATTTTTCCCACCCTGGCCCGCCATCCAGAGCATTAATTGGTCTCTGTATAGGACATATTGGATTGGTCTCAGGCAGGATACCTTATTTGCAAGTGGACAGGTTATAGGGAAGTTCCCCTCAGAGTCCCTTGATGTTGTGTCTGCCTGTGTTCTTATTGCCCCTATAGAGTCAGGGTGAGGAGTGAAGGGAGTAGGAAGGAGTAGGACAGGTTACTCAAGGTGGGGGAAGGGACATGGCAGTGAGACCTGTGGGGTGATGATAAGGGTCTAGTAATTCTTGTCTTGGCCAGAGGCTTTGAATTTAATAACCTTGAAGGAGACTTGAAGCCTAACAAAAAGATTACTGTTAATTAAAGAATACTATATCTCTGAAATTAAAGAATTTAGTGCTTTTTTCTATATGGGAAGATGTAAGGGTCTGGACTCAGTGAAATCATTCCTTTGATAGGAATCTCAGCTATCTGAAGCCAGTATACTGTGCTTTCTTACCCTAACCTTGGGGTGGCTGACTGCTAGTTGTGTGTGTGTGTGTGTGTGTGTGTGTGCATGTATGTGGGAGGGTCCTGTTTCTATCTTGAGTTCCCTCAAGGTTCCTCATATACTTTGATGGCTGCAATGTCATTTGTTTACTGATATGGCAAGCCACATTTTTTCATTGACATTACAACACAAGAATATTTTTCTTTAGCACCTGGAAGCCATCTTTTAAGTGTAGTCATCAAGACAAGAGCACCTTTACCTCCCAGTCTCTGTGGGAGGGTAGATAAGTTAGGTAAGTGCCAGTTAGCAAACACTGGTGGTCTAATCACATCTCGCTCTCCTCGAAAGTCCTTAAACCACTATTTTTCTACTAGCTCAGCTTAGTGCTTAAAAACTCTTTTGCTCTTATTTCAGCGGAGTTGAGTTCAATTTCTATAGCCTATTGCAATAGCCTAGAATTAAATCTTCCTTGCTATTTAACTTGTTCAGTGCAATTATCTTTGATCCTAGTTTCATTTTTAAGCATAAAATAGATATTAGTATATAAAGTATTGCTATACTAGGTCACACTGGTGGTCATTTGGATCAGTGTTAAATCTAATACATCAGGGGTATTTGATTTTTCTTATGAACATCAATCTCAAATGTTTAGGATATACTGTAACCACTTCTATAATTATTAACATTTAATCTTCTTTTGCAAAGAGATTATATCAAAATTGTTAAAATAGATAGCTTAATTTCTCCAGTAAAAGTGCTAATAGAAGTTTGGTGTGTGTGTGTGTGTGTGTGTGTTTGTGTGTGTGTGTGTGTGTGTGTGTGTTTGTATGTGATAGGGGCAAAGATGATATTCTGAGAAATCAGTAAGAATTAGAGGAGCATTTCTTCTACCATGTAACAGCTTTAATCCCACCTACAGTCAATACACTCTAATTTAAGTGGGGACCTGTTGTTAGTGGTTCTGTAGTTGGTACATTCAGGACCCAGATTATAGAATTCCACATACTGGATAGTCACTTTTTGTAGTATTACTTTACTGTCTTCTAAAACTATTTCTCTAAAGCTTCAAGGGATAAATTGAATTCTGTGTTTCAAATATTTGTTAAAGTTTATACATGATATAGACTTTGATCAGATACTCCCAGACACTCACTTAATGTAGCTCCTCAATTCTAAAGAGATCACATCTTCTGACAAGGTCTCTTAAGAGCAACTAACTACGAATTTTAATACTGGAAAGGAAGGAAGCTTATCCTCTGTTCCACTAAGCTCAGTAGTCAAAATTGTTATTTATATATTATATTTTTGAAGTTCTGGCTAGAGGCTGATCAGTTCTTGATTAGCTGATTAAATCCATACCCCAAAGAGTTCTCTTACTGCCCTCTCATTCTCCAGGCCCACCATACACTCATTCTAATTTCCCCAGGGTCAGGTACCATCACCTGGGGACAGTCCTTACTTCCCTGACCTGGGAAACTGATATTATGCAAATTAGGCAATCCTCAGGGAGCCCTAACTCCCTCCTACAGCTCTAGCTTGCCCCATAACCAGTTCCAGATGCAGCTCCCTGTGTGGCCTTGATTGTCAGACTTTTCTCCTTTGGAGGTGAAGTAAGAGTTCTACATCTCTTCAGTGTGTTGTGTCCTGCCATTCAAGAATCTTCACATCTTATAAATCGAAAGTGAAGACAGTAAATCTAAGCTCTCTGCTATTGCTTCCAAGACCACTGATAAAACATCATTCCTAACTAGTCCATCTTTCTTTATGGTCTGCACTGTATGATCAGGCATGTTTCCCTTTTCTTGTAATTATTGTCTGTCACCGTGTGTAGTTTATCCTTATTTCAAAAAGTTAGACACTCATTACCGTAAGGTATTCTATATTTCCATATTATTCCAAACTTGGACATTATTTTAGTAATTAAGCTTATTTAGTAATTAGATTTTTTAATATTAATCACATCTTTTAATACTTGTTCTTAGAATTCCTTGAACTCCCCAACCACACTTACTTTCAAAAATCAGCTACTCACTATCACCATCCTTTCCTTTTGATGAGTTTGTGGGATGTCTACACTTTTAAGATCTTGAGCTACAGAAATTCCTTTTTACCTTCAATTTTATGTTTGTGTAATGAAACCCAATCAATACTTCTCTTTACAGTGCATACATTTTTAAAAACTGAGGAAGGAGCAAAAATAAACACAAAGTTGTCCTTGTTCTTAAATAGTTTATAATCTGAAAGAAGAGGTAAGTATACAAACAACAATATTATTAGGCATAGATTATGCAAGTGGTAATTGAGGTAAAAAACCAAGAACTCAAGGTGTTAGCTGTAACTATTAGAGAAAACATACCATCATGCTCTCACTCATACCTTCCTTACATTGCCCTTTTAATGTACTATTCCACTTATCAGTTTATATTTCCTATTTTTGAATCTATTACTGTCTCATTTACCTCACTAAAAAATGGGAACCCATACATTTCAATAATATTCTGGCTAACACACTTAATACTATATTTATGTTTGGGCTGGGGGAAGTTACCTGAAATGTCAATCTATAAATATCATTAATGTATCACTGGAATGCCAAGATACCATTGGGAATGTCGGGAGATGGAGATAAAATTATAGTTAATAGAAATTCTCCAGGGAGCCTATTATATGTGGCTGAAGGTAAATTTATAAGCTCTTTAGGTTTGTATGCTTTTGCTTAAGCAAAATAAATGGTGGCCATTCTGAAAAGGATAATCAGTCCAATGAACTGTAAACATTTTTTTTTCCTTAATTGGGGATGCAAGTTTGGGGCCCGAGCGTAACTGATTTCTTGAAATAATAAACACTAGTTATTCTCTTAATTCTTCCCTTTTCCCGTGTGGCAGTCAGATTTTTTCTTTTGAACACAAATTTGTTTTTTTTTTTTTTTTTTTTGTCTTTTTGCCTTTATGCAGAGCCGCACCTGAGGCATGTGGAGGTTCCCAGGCTAGGGGTCTAAAAGGAGCTGTAGCTGCCGGCCTTCGCCACAACCACAGCAATGTGGGATCCGAGCCGCGTCTGCAACCTGCACCACAGCTCACGGCAATGCCGGATCCTTAACCCACTGAGCAAGGCCAGGGATCGAACCCGCAACCTCATGGTTCTTAGTCGGATTCGTTAACCACTGAGCCACGAAGGGAACTCCTCCTGAACACAAATTTGAAAAATATTTTAAAATAATCTGTCTGAAGCCTTTTTTGGGTCTTCACCCTATGCTTTAATCTTTAGTATGCTTGCATCTAAGCAACATATTCAAAATTATTGAATCAGAGGTAAAATGAATGATCTTGACTAGACTGAATTCATTGGAAATATATTAACTATTAGGAGAACTAGGAACATGAAAAAATAATCTGGTTTTATTGAAAGTAAGTTTTTTTTTTACTAAAATAGATACACACATCTCGCTGCCTATCATCTATCTATATAAACTAGTTTAATGGAATTCAGATTATATATATGCCTGAGCTTCCCGACACCAAGTTAATGATTTTAAACTCATAGCTTTCTAGCTGGCTATGCACTTATAAAAGTGTTTCTGTATAAATTACATGTGCTACTAGACCAGAATTGTATTGAATTATATTTTTAATAAACATTTCAGCTTTAAACCTCTCTTGTTTAATATAAGAAATATTTGCTTATTTATTTTTCTTGTTCTATATAAAATTAAATCCATATATTTCTGTTGGCTATTCACATGACCTGTAATGGAAATGTAAAAATATGTGGCTGTATCCATAGAAACAGGTGGTAAGTTTACATCAGTATTTTATCAATATTAGATCAACAGACAGCAATTTCGGTGATTACATTTCCTATATCAAAACTGATCAACAGTGCACAAAAGGATTATGGATGGATTTCTTTACTTGTAAATGAAAACAGAAAAATGTTGAAGGAAAAAGAAAAAGATTTACCTACAACTATTTATAGTGTTTTCAGATGTGAGAATTTATAATAGCTTTCAGGTTGTGATCTTTAGTGCAACTGAATTAAGTTAGGTCAATTTCCTTAAAATTTGACCAACTGCCTTGAAATTAATTTGTTAAAGATTCGTCACCACAGACACAAAAATCAGAATATTTCAGATAGAACCAAGTAATATATATTTTAATAAACTTAAACAATTTTTTATGAATATTAAACTTTTTAAGAACCAGTGCCCTAGAGGTAATTCATGTTTATAACTCAGAAACTGCAATAAAATGCAGGTGTACAAAGCAGCGGGAAAGAAATTTAAGACTCTTCAGGGACTCAAAGGAGAGTTTCTCAGAAGAAACAGATTTATTGAAATAATGGCATCACATTAAAAAAAAAAATAAGCCAGGAAATAAAATAGGAATAAGAACTAAAAGACTCAATCAAGTAGGCAAATGTAGTGTTTTCTTGCTGATTTCTGCTCAAATCAAAAGGTATATTTTCCTAGAGTGTATTCTGAAACCTGCTTTATGAAAATCAGGGTTCCCAGGATAGACATCTAAATTGAGCTACAGAGATACATTTTTAGGATGTTGATTTACTTAGCCTGAAGGAGATTTGTTGCTATTTTACTATGTAATGACCTTAATCAAAGTAAAATTTCTTTAATTTGTAATGTCTAAGGGAAAGGAAACCATATTAATGCTGTCAGAGGCTATTTATTTCTCAGATATTGAGGTTTAGAAAAATTCTGAAAGAGAAGATAAAAACTATTCATATTTCCCATTTTAAATTACCTTTTTTTTAACCTGAGAAATTCAAGTACTTATTTAAAGTCAATGATGAGCTGATTCTCATATTGTAAATGCTTGCCTCATTGAACAGTCTAAAAATTTATTTCTGCTGCCCAATATTGAATGGGAGTATTTTGTTGACAGACTTAGAACTTCATGTTCATATACTGGCTTATTAAAGCTTGATGGCAAAGAAATGTTGGGTGATCACGAGCAAATTATTTAGTGTCTTTTGTCAATATTTGCCTATTTTTGAATGAAGATAAAAATAGCATTTAGTGTATCAGATTATGTCAAGATATGAGATAATATACTGATAAGGCTTGGAACAAGGCTTACCAATGACAAATAATCATTAAATGTTAATTTATGTACAAGAAGGTTTAAATATTTATAACATGCAAAAAAATTTCCTACCTTGAGAGAGTCTGCTAATAGCAGTCAAAACCTTTTTCTTAAAAAGAAAAAACAAAACCAAATAACATTCTAACTTTAAAAAACACATTCATGATACTGCTGAAACAATAAAACCTCAAGAACAAAATTTCTGTGGCTTAACACAATCAAATATTATTTCTCATTTATTTATCTACGTGTAGATATTTCTAGTTGGTCAGCCTTCTCTTAGAATTCGCTCCATTTTCTTAAAAACCTTGGCCCCCAAAATATATACATCACTGTCGCTCATTGTTTGTAAATTCTACTCAAATGACTATACCTCAATGCAAGGGAGTTGGACAATAGAGTCTATATTTAGGTTCTGCTTCTCAGTTACAGGGGAAGTTCCAATTTTTGATAAACAAGCCATGTTTCACTCAGCCATCACTTACATCAGGTTTTGGACTCAATGTTTCTGCATTTTAAGAGATGTGATGATTCATGGCTATGGCAATTTGGCTACGTCTACAAGGGGAAAAAATGCTATTTTTAAAGGAATTTTTGTATTTTACCCAATAGGGGGCTCTTTTGAGAATAATTTGTGAATAATTGATCTTTCCTTGAAAACAGATTTGATGAATAGTGGAGAAAATAAATGAATACATCTATTGAATTTAGAAGGGGAAGCAGAGCAAAGGAAAAAAGGCGAAGCTTCTAAAGTCTTTAGACTGATTTCTCATTGTGGCTGATATTGAATTATTCCCCCCACATTAGTGATGAAAGTACACTCCTCCAAATTTGTCCTTCTTATGATTAATGCATTTCATACAACTAATAACTGGAGAGAGAATTACAGTCTGTTGCTTTGATGAGAGCTTATTAATTAACAACCTCTTCTGACATACTAAGATGCTGAACATATTCATCTTTGAGTAGTACTCTAGGAATACATAGAATGATTCAATCTCAGCACCATAAAGTAGGTTTATTTTTAGAACTAAAAACAGAGGCTTTGACTTGACAGAGGAATCTATCTCTTCTAAATAAAAAGAACAGCTTTTCTTAGTTTCTGTTCTATTGTATTTCACCCACTGTGTCTATATCCTGCTCACTTTGATCGACATAGTTGTTTTTGCCATTCTCTTTGTCCATCTCCTTTATGTAAAATTATAGCCATTTTAAAAGTCATATTCCTGAAGGAGAGGTCATCAACATTAATTAGAAGGAATCTGGACATGCACAAATCTTTTTCACCTGAGGATACTCTCGTCCTTCATTTTCCAGGTATTATTAAGCTACTGTTCATCTACACTTGACTGCATTTGCTTGGACAATTGACTGTCTACTGCGATCTATCATCCACAGCACAATACAGCCCAACACACCCCAAGTGGCACATAATCATATATACTAGTTATACCTTAGAAAGATAATATCAACATCTATAAAAAGTTACTTTGTAACGTTCAGTAAAATCAAAAAACAGTATTCCAAAGTGTGTATGTATGTACCATATCTTTCTAATCCATTCACCTTTTGATGGATGTTTAGGTTGTTTCCATGACTTGGCTACTGTGAATAGTGCTGCAATGAACATAGGGGTGCATGTATCTTTTTCAATGAAAGTTTTGTTAGGATATATGCTCAGGAGTGAGATTGCTGAGTCATATGGTAGTTGTATATTTAGTTTGCTGAGGTACCTCCAGTGTTTCCCACAGTGGTTGTACTAATTTACAATCCCACCAACAGTGTAGGAGAGTACCCTTTCTCCACGCCCTCTCCAGCATTTGTTATTTGTAGACTTACTAATGATGCCCACCCTGACTGGTGCGAAGTGCTACCTCATTGTAGTTTTGATATGCATATCTCTAATAATTATTGATGTTGAGCATTTTTTTCATGTTCCTGTTGGCCATCTGTATATCTTGTTTGGAGAAATGTCTTATTTAGATCTTCTGCCCATTTTTTAAATTGGGTTGTTTGTTTTTCTGCTGTTGAGTTGTATGAGTTATTTGTATGTTTTGGAGATTAAGCCAATGTTTGTTGCATTGTTTGCAACTATTTTTTTTTCCATTTTTGCTGTGCAAAACATTGTAAATTTGATTAGGTTCCACTGTTTTTCTGTTCTTGTGGTTTTTATTTCTATTGCCTTGGAAAACTGACCTAAGAAAACATTTGTATGGTTGATGTCAGAGAATGTTTTGCTTCTGTTCTCTTCTAGGAGCTTTATGGTGTCTTGTTTTATGTTTAAGTCTTTAAGCCATTTTGAGTTTATTTTTGTGCATGGCATGAGGGTGTGTTCCAATTTCATTGATTTATGTGTGGCTTTCCAGTTTTCCCAGCACCACTTGCTGAAAAAGCTTTTTTCCCACTTTACATTCTTGCCTCCTTTGTCAAAGATTAATTGACTGTAGGTGTCTGCATTTATTTCCTGGTTCTCTATTCTGTCCTATTAGTCTGTATGTCTGTTTTGGTACCAGTACCACACTGTCTTGATTACTGTGGTTTTGTAATATTATCTAAAGTCTGGGAGAGTTAATCCCTCCTGCTTGTTTTTTTCCCTTCAGGATTACTTGGGCAATTTTGAGTCTTTTCTAATTCCATATACATTTTTGTGTTGTTTGTTATAGTTCTATGAAAAAGTGTCATGGGTAATTTGATACGTATTGCATTGAATTTGTAGATTGCTTTGGGTAGTATGGCCATTTTTATAATATTAATTCTTCCAATCCAGGAGCATAGAATATCTTTTCATTTCTTTGAATCCTCTTTAATTACCTTTATTAATGTTTTATAGTTCTCAGCATATAAGTCGTTCACCTCCTTGGTCAGGTGTATTTAATTTTTGGTGAGATTTTAAAAAGTCTTGCATTTTTATATTCCTTTTCTAATGTTTCATTGCTATTATACAGAAGTGCAATTGATTTCTGAATATTAATCTTCTATCCTGCTAGTTTGCTGAATTCATTGATCAGTTCAAGTAGTTTTTGTGTGGAGTCCTTAGGGTTTACTATATACAGTATCATGTCTTCTGCATACAGTGGCAATTTTACCTTTCATCTTCCAATTTGGATACCTTTGATTTCTTTTGTTTGTCTGATTGCTGTGGCTAGGACTTCTAATACAATGTTGAGTGAAAGTGGTGAGAATGGGCATCCTTGTCTTGTTCCAGATTTTAGTGGGAAGGCTTTCATATTTTCTCTGTTGATTATTATATTGGCTATGGGTTTGTCATAAAGGCTTTTATTATGTTATGTTCCCTCTATACCCACTTTTGTAAGAATTTTTATCATGAATGGATATTGGATTTGGTCAAATGCTTTTTCTGCATCTATTGAGATGATCATGTGCTTTATGACTTCTGTTTTGTTAATGTGGTGTATGACATTGATTGATTTGCTTATGTTGAACCATCCTTCTGAACCTGGGATGAATCCCACTTGGTCATGCTGTGTGACCTTTTTTATGTGTTGTTGGATTAAATTGGCTAAAATTTTGTTGAAATTTCTAACAACTATATTCATCAAAGATATTGGCCTATAATTTTTTTTGATAGTATCTTTGGTTTTGGTATCAGGGTGATGTTGGCTTCATAGAATATCTTTGGTATTATTCCTTCTTCAAACTTTTGGAAAAGTTTAAGAAGTATGAGTATACATTCTACTTTTTTTTTCCTACATTTAATTTTTTTTCCTGTTTTATTTTTTATTTTATTTTTTAACTTGATTTTATTTCAGTTATAGGTGTACATAAATCATCACAAGTCAATTTTACAGATTTTGTGTCCCAAACCCACAGTGTATCCCCCACCCCCCAGATTGTCTTATTTGAAAAACTAAGGTTTTCCAAAGTCTGTGAGTCATTTTCTGTTCTGCAAAGAGGTTCATTGTGTCTTTTTAGTTTCCACATGAAAGCGGTAGTATTAGGTGTTGCTGTCTAATTGTCTGACTGGTTTCACTTTGAATGATAATTTCGAGGTCCATCTATGTTGCTATAAATGTTGGTAATTCGTTCCTTTTAATGGCTGAGTAATATTCCATTGAATGTATGTACCATATCTTCCCTATCCACTCCTCTGTGGATGGGCATTTAGGTTGTTTCCATGACCTGGCTATTGCATAGAGTGCTGCAATGAACACTGGAATACATGTGTCTTTTCGAGTCATGGTTTCCTCTGGATAGATGCCCAGGAATGGGATTGCTGGATCAAATGGTAATTCTATTTTGAGTTTTCTGTGGAATCTCCATACTGTTTTCCACAGTGGTTGCACCAATTTGCATTCCCACCAACAGTGTAATAGGATCCTTTTCCTCCACACCCTCTCCAGCACTTATTGTTTGTAGACTTTTTGATGATGTCCATTTTGGCTGGTGTAAGGTGGTACCTCATAGTGGTTTTGATTTGCATTTCTCTGATGAGGAGCAATGTTGAACATCTTTTCATGTGTTTATTTGCCATCTACATGTCTTCTTTGGAGAATTGTCTGCCTAGATCCTCCACCCATTTTTTGATGGGGTTGTTTGTTTCTTTGGTGTTGAGCTGTAGGAGCTGTTTGTAAATTTTAGAGATTAATCCCTTGTCAGTTGATTCATTTGAAAATATTTTCTCCCATTCTGTGGGTTGTCTTTTCATTTTGTTTAGGGTCTCCTTTCTGTGCAGAAACTTTGAAGTTTAATTAAGTCCCATTTGTTTATTTCTCTTTCTATTGTCCTTACTCTGACACATGGATCTGAGAAGATGTTGCTATCATTTATGTCAGAGAGTGTTTGGCCTATGTTTTCCTCTAAGAGTTTTATGGTATCTGGTCTTATATCTAGATCTTTAATCCATTTTGAGTTTATTTTTGTGCATGGTGTTAGGAAGTGTTCTAGTTTCATTGTTTTACATGTAGCTGTCCAGTCTTCCCAGCACCACTTATTGAAGAGGCTGTCTTTTGTCCAATGTATATTCTTGCCTCCTTTGTCATAGATTAGTTGACTATAGATGCGTGGATTTAATTCTGGGCTTTCTATCCTGTCCCACTGATTTATATTTCTTTGTGCCAGTACCATATGGTTTTGATGACTGCAGCTTTGTGGTAGAGTCTGAAGTCAGGGATCCTGATTCCTCCAGCTCCATTTTTCTTTTTCAGGATGTCTTTGGCTATTCTGGATTGTTGTATTTCCAAACAAACTTTAAAATATTTTGTTCTAGTTCTTTGAAAAAGGTTCTTGGTAATTTGATAGGGATTACATTGAATCTGTAGATTGCCTTGGGTAGTATAGTCATTTGATAATACTGACTCTTCTAATCCAAGAGCATGGTATGTCTTTCCACCTGTTCATGTCATCCTTGATTTCTTTCATCAGTGCCTTATAATTTTCAGAGTACAGGTCTTTTGTCTCTTTAGGCATGTTTATTCCTAAGTATTTGATTCTTTTTGATGCGATGGTAAACGGAATTGCTTCTCTGATTTCTCTTTCAGATCTTTCAATATTAGTATATAGAAATGCAGTTGATTTCTGTGTATTAATTTTGTATCTTATGGCTTTGCCAAATTCATTAATGAGCTCTAACAGTTTTCTGGTAGAGTCTTTAGGATTCTCTAGGTATATTATCATGTCATCTGCAAATAGTGATAGTTTTACTTCTTCCTTTCCCATTTGGATACCTTTTATTTCTTTTACTTCTCTGATTGCTGTGGCTAGGACTTCCAAAACTATGTTGAATCATAGTGGCGAGAGTGGACATCCCTGTCTTGTTCCCGATCTCAGCGGGAATTCTTTCAGGTTTTCACCATTGAGAATGATGTGAGCTCTGTGTTTGTCATAGATGGCCTTTATTATGTTGAGGTAGGTTCCCCCTATGCCCACTTTCTGAAGGGATTTTATCAGAAATGGGTGTTGGATTTTGTCAAAGGCTTTTTGTGACTCTATGGAGAGGATCATATGGTTTTTATTCTTCATTTTGTTAATGTGGTGTATCACACTGATTGATTTGCGGACATTGAAGAATCCGTGCATCCCTGGGATAAATCCTCCTTGATCATGATGTACAATCCTTTAATGTATTGTTGGATTCAGTTGGCTAGTATTTTGTTGAGGACTTTTGCATCTATGTTCATCAGTGAGATTGGCCTGTAGTTTTCTTTTTTTTGTGGTATCTTTGTCTGGTTTTGGTATCAGGGTGATGTTTGCTTCATTGAATGGGTTTGGGAGTCTCCCTTCCTCTGCAATTTTTTGGGAGAGTTTCAGAAGGATAGGGTTAGCTCTTCTCTAAATGTTTGATAGAATTCACCTGTGAAGCCATCTGGTCCTGGACTTTTGTTTGTTGGAAATTTTTTAATCACAGTTTCAATTTCAGATCTTGTGATTGGTCTATTCATATTTTCTATTTCATCTTGGTTCAGTCTTGGGAGATTGTACTTTTCTAAGAATTTGTCCATTTCTTCTAGGTTTTCCATTTTATTGCCATAGAGTTACATATAGTAGTCTCTTATCATCCTTTGTATTTCTGTGATGTCTGTTGTTACTTCTCCTTTTTCATTTCTAATTTTATTGATTTGTGTCCTCTCTCTTTTTTCTTTGATAAATCTAAGTGTTTATCAATTTTGTTGATCTTTTCAAAGAACCAGCTTTTAGTTTCATTGATCTTTTCTATGGTTTTCTTCGTTTCTATTTCATTGATTTCTGCTCTGATCTTTATGATTTCTTTTCTTCTACTAACTTTGGGCCTTGTCAGTTCTTCCCTCTCTAGCTGCTTTAGATATAAAGTTAGGTTGTTTATTTGAGCTTTTTCTTATTTCCTGAGGTAGGCTTGTATTGCTATAAACTTTCCTCTTAGAACTGCTTTTGCTGCATCCCAGAGGTTTTGGTGTGTCGTGTCTTTGTTGTCATTTGCTTCTAGGTATTTTTTAATTTCCTCTTTGATTTCTTCTCTGATCCATTGGTTATTTAGTAGCATGTTGTTTAGTCTCCACATATTTGTATTTTTCTCCATTTTTTTTCTTGTTGTTGATTTCCATTAGTATAGCATTGTGGTCAGAGAAGATGCTTGAAATGATTTCAATTTTCTTAAAGTTACAGAGGCTTGATTTGTAGCCCAGGATGTGATCAATCTTAGAGAATGTTCCATGCACACTTGAGAAGAATGTGTATTCTGTTGCCTTTGGATAGAATGTCCTATAAATATTTATTAAGTCCATCTGATCTAATGCTTCATTCAGGGCCTGTGTTTCCTTATTGATTTTCTGCCTGGATGACCTGTCCACTGCTGTAAGTGGGGTGTTAAAGTCCCCCACTATGATGGTGTTATTGTTGATTTCTCCTTTTAAGGTTGTTAGCAGTTGCCTTATATATTGTGGTGATCCTATGTTGGGTGCATAGATATTTAAAATTGTTCTATCTTCTCCTTGGATTGATCCTTTGATCATGATGTAGTGCCCTTCCTTGTCTCTTAAAATGTTCTTCATCTTAAAGTCTATTTTGTCTGATAGGAGTGTTGCTACTCCGGCTTTCTTTTGATACCCGTTTGCATGGAATATTTTCTTCCATCCTCTCCCTTTCAATTTGTATGCGTCTGTAGAAGTGAAGTGGGTCTCTGAAGACAGCATATATATGGGTCTTGTTTTTGTATCCATTTGGCTAGTCTATGTCTTTTGGTTGGGGCATTCAGTCCATTAATATTTAAGGTAATTATTGATATATATGTTCTTATTGCCATTTTATTAACTGTTTGGGGTTTTTGTTGCTTTTTTTTCTTTCCTTATTCTCATGCTGTCTCCTCTCACAAGACGGCTATCTTTAATGTTGTATTTGAGTTGATTTTCCTTATTTGTTTGTGTATCAATTGTAGATTTTTGTTTTGCAGTTACCCTGAAGTTTTGATATAGGAGTCTATATATAAATGAAATTGTGTTCAGTTGATGGTTTCTTAACTGCATGTGCGTCTCCAGTGATCTGCATTTGTGCTCTCTTCTCATGATTTCTGATTTTGGTAGCATAATTGTGGATGGATGATTAGCACCTTTATGGTATATATGCTTTTACTGGTGGGCCTTGTCATTTGTGGTGTTTTTGTTTCTGGTTGTGGCCTTTTCTTTTCTGCCTAGAGAAGTTCCTTTAGGATTTGTTGTAAAGCTGGTTTAGTGCTGCAGAAATCTCTTAGCTTTTGCTTATCTGTAAAGGTTTTGATCTCTCCTTCAAATCTGAATGAGAGCCTTGCTGGATAAAGTAATCTTGGTTGGAAGTTTTTTTTCCTTTCATCACATTAAGTATATCATGCCACTCCCTTCTGGCCTGCAGAGTTTCAGATGAAAAATCTGCTGATAACCTTGTCTGGGTCCCTTGTATGTCATTTGTTTCTTTTCCCTAGCTGCTATCAATATTTTCTCTTTGTCTTTAATTTTGGTCATTTTGATTAATATGTGTCTTGGGGTGTTCCTCCTTGGGTTTATTTTATATGGTACTTGTTGTGCTTCCTGGATTTGAGTGAGTGGTTCCTTTCCCATATTAGGAAAGTTTTCGGCTATTATCTCTTTGAATATTTTTTCTGTCCCCCTCTCTCTCTTCTCCCTCTGGCACCCCTATCATACAGATATTGGTGCGTTTAACATTATCCTAGAGTTCTTTGAGACTCTGCTCATTTCCTTTCAATCTTTTATATCTTTTCTCATCTGCGTTAGTAATTTCCACTAATCTGTCCTCCACCTCACTGATTCATTCTTCTGCCTCCTGTATTCTACTATTGGCTGCTTCTAACGAATTTTTTATTTCAGTTATAGTATTTTGCATCTCTTCTTGTTTAATTTTTACATCTTTTTTTTTTTGCTCAGTGTTTCCTGTAAATGATCAGTCTTTGCCTCCAGTCTATTTCCAATGCCTTGCATCATCTTCAGCATCAACAGTCCAAAGTCTCTTTCTGGGAGGCTGATAATCTCCTCATCTCTGGGCTTTTCTCTTTCTCCCTTATCTGAGTTAGAGTTTTCTGTCTTTTCATTTTTATAGATTTTTGGTGTGGTGAACTTTTTGTAGACAATATTTTTGTAGCCTCTCTTAGTTCTGATGTTTGCCTCCCCTGTGGCTAAAGTTGGTATGGAGGGAGCTTGCTGTAAGCTTCCTGTTGGGAGGCAGTGATGCCTGCCCACTGGTAGGTGTGGTTGATTCCTCTCCCTCTGATGGATGGGGCTTTGTCTCTGGATGAGATTAGAGGCTGGCTGTGTGCCTGAGGGGTCTTTAGGCAGCCTGTTTACTGTTGGGTGGGGTTGAGATCCCACTGGATTAATATTTGGCCTGGGGCTTCTCAGTGCTGATGGGAGGGACTAGATTTTCCCAGATATGTCCCCCTCCAGAAAAATGCAGACTGATGAATGTTCCTGAGAGCTTTGCCTCCAATGCCCTTTCCCCACAACAAGCCACTGTCACCACTGTTTTCCCAGGAGATCCTCCAAGAATTACAGTCAGGTTCCACCGGGATTCCTATGGAGTCTGCCTTGCCCTGGGACCCAGTACACGTGAAAATCTGTGTGTGCCTTTCAAGAATGGGGTCTCTGTTTCCCCCAGTCCTGTGGAGCTCCTGCACCCAAACCCCGCTGGCCTTCAATGCCAGATGCTCTGGGGGCTCTTTCTCCCTGTGCCAGATCCCCAGGTGTGGGGATTTGACATGGGCCTCAGAACTCTCAGTCCTGTAGCTGAGTCTCTGTGATGCAGTTACTATCCAGTCTGTGGGACTTCCCACCCGGGAGGTATGGGTTTGCTTCTATTGTGTAATCGCCCCTCCTACCTCTTGATGTGGTCTCCTCTTTGTCTTCTGGAGCAGAGTATCTTTTTTGGAAGTTTACAGTCCATTTGGTTGAAGGTTGCTTAGTATTTGGTCATAGTTTTGCTGTTTTCTTGGGAGAGAAGTTGAGCTCTAGTCCTTCTATTCCACCATCTTAATCCAATCTCCTACATTCTTCTATTTATGTTTGGTCGAATTTGCCTGTGAAGCCATCTGTTCCTGGACTATTGTTTGTAGAGAGTTTTTTTTTTTTTATTACGTATTCAATTTCATTTCTTGTTATAAGTCTGTTCAATTGACCTATTTCTTCTTGATTTACTTTTGGTTGGCTGCATTTCTCTAGAACGTTGTCCATTTCTTCTAGGTTGTCAAATTTGTTATTCCCTTATGATTTTTTATATTTCTGCAGAATCTCTTGAGATTTCTCCTTTTTCATTTTTTATTTTGATTATTTGGGTTCTTTCTTCTTCCAGGTGAGTCTGGCTAGACGTTTGTCTATTTTGTTTGTTCTTTCAACAAACCAGCTCTTGGTTTTATTAATTTTTCTGTATTGTTTTTTGAATCTCTATTTTATTGATTTCCTCTCTGATCTTTATGATTTCCTTCCTTCTGCTGACTTTAGTTTTTGTTTGTTCTTTTTCTAATTCTATTAGGGGATAGGTTAACTTGTTGATTTGAAATATTTCTTCTTTTTTTGAGGAAGGCCTGTATCACTAGTAACTTCCCTTTAAGAACTGCTTTTGCAGCCTCCCATAGGTTTAAAATGGTTATGTTTTCATTATCAAATGTCTTGCAGTATTTTTTAATTTCCCTTTTGATTTCCTCATTGACCTGTTGAATTTTTAGTAGCATGTTGTTTGTTCTCCATGTAGTCAGTTTTTTCTCATTTCTTTTCCTGTGGTTGATTTCCAGTTTCATACCATTATGGCTAAAGAATATGCTTGAAATAATTTCTATACTCTTGAATTTTTTAAGGTTACTTTTGTGCCCAATAGGTCATCAATCCTAGAGAATGTCCCATGCACACTTGAAAGAATGTATAGTCTGTTTTTTTGGATGTAAGATCCAACAAAATCAATAAATTCTAACTTTTCTATTGTGTCATTTAGTATCTCTCTTGCCTTATTTATTTTCTCTCTAGAGGATCTGTCCATTGATGTGAGTGGGTATTAAAATCTCCTACTATTATTATATTCCCATTGGTTTCTCCTTTTATATCTGTTAGTCTTTGTTGTATATATTTACATGCTCCTGTATTAGGGCATATATATTCATGATTATAATATCCTCTTTTTGAGTTGATACTTTTATCATTAAATATTGTCCTTCTTTGCCACCTGTAGTCTGTGCAAGAGACTCCTGCCACCTGAGAGGCCATGCCTGAGAGTCCATGTCCAAAAGTTGGCATGTGCACAGAGAAGGATATTCCTATGGCAGTCCCACCCCTCCTCCTCTTGCCCTCTCCATCAATATGCCTTGCTTTTTCTGCAGGCCTAAGCCTCCTTCTGTGTTCACTTGCTCTGGTCCTCTGTGCCCCAGACCCTCAGGCTGTCTCCACACCACCAACCCTAGTCTGGAACCCTGGAACTGACCTCTGGAGCTTAAGTCTTAATACCCAGCCCCAGCCTGAGTGTCTCAGGCTGTGGTGTCCACAGATAGTGGCACCAATGGTTTGTGTGGCTCTCTCTCTGATTTGCCCTCCTCAGTCTGGCTGCTGTGCTTTTCTCTGAGCCTTTGATATTTCCCTCCTGTCACAGCTGATTTCCCTGTCAGTTAGGTGGCCTCCTAGGCCTCAGATTCCTTTCCTCTTTAACTGCTCACTCTTAGAAGTGCTGGGCCCATCCCAATTCCTTTTTTTCCCCTCTTCTCTCTCTCTCTCTCTCTTTGTCCTCCTTTTGTTCTACCCACTTATGTGAAGGGTTTATTGCCCCTTCTGGAACTTATGGTTTTCTACCTGTGTTCAGTAGATGTTCTGTGTGAATCATTCTACATGTAGAAGTGTTTGTGGGAGAAGGTAAGCACCATATCTTACTCCTTTGCCATCTTGATCCTGCCTCCCCCTCTATATGTATATCCTTATTGCCATTTTGTTCATGTTTGGTATTTGTTTTTATAGGTCTTTTTTCTTCCCTTCCTCTTTTGTTCTCTTATGATTTGTGCTGGATTGCATTTTCTTTTTTAATGTGTTTATCTATTGCAGTTATTTTGGTTTGCAGTTCTAATGATTTTTTTAACCTCAGTTTTTCTTATTCTTTTATTTTTTTATGAAAATTTTATTTTTTAATTACTTAATTTTATTACATTTATAGGTGTATAACAATCATCACAATGAAATTTTATATCATTTCCATCCCAATCCCTCAGTGCATCCCCCCACCCCCCAATGTGTCTCATTTGGAAACTGTAAGTTTTTCAAAGTCTGTGAGTCAGTATCTGTTCTGCAAAGAAGTTCATTATGTACTTTTGTTAGATTCCACATATAAGTGATAGCATTTGATGTTGGTGTCTCATTATCTGACTGACTTCACATAGCATGTTAATTTCTAGGTCCATCCATGTTGCTGCAAGTGGTGTTATTTCTTTCCTTTTAATGGCTGAGTAATATTCCATTGTGTATATGTACCACATCTTCTTTATCCACTCCTCTGTCGATGGACATTTTTACTTTGGTTCTCTGTCTTGGGTATTATATAGAGTGCTGCAATGAACATTGGAGTACACATGTTTTTTTGAGTCATGGTTTTCTCTGAATAGATACCCAGGAATCTGGTAATTCTTTTTTTACTTTTCTGAGTAATCTCCATACTGTTTTCCACAGCGTTGGACCATTTACATTCCCACCAACAGTGTACTAGGGTTCTTTTTTCTCCACACCCTCTCCAGCACTTATTGTTTGTAGACTTTGTTATGATGGCCATTCTGGCCAGTGTAAGGTGGTATCTCATAGTGGTTTTGATTTGCATTTCTCTAACAGTTAGTGATGTTGAACATCTTTTCACGTGTTTTTTGGCCATCTGTATGTCTTCTTTTGAGAACTGTCTCTTTAGATCTTCTGTCCATTTTTTGATGGGGTTTTTTGGTTTTTTCTTTTTTTTGGTATTGAGTTGTAGGAGGTATTTATACACTTTGGAGAATAATCCCTTGTCAGTCAATTCATTTGCAAATGTTTTCTCCCATTCTGTGAGTTGTCTTTTCATTTTGTTTAGGGTTTCCCTTGCTGTGCAGAAACTTTTAAGTTTAATAAAGTCCCATTTGTTTATTTTTGTTTTTATTGTCATTACTCTAACAGGTGGGTCTGAAAAGATGGTGTCATTTATGTTGGAGAGTGTTTGGCCTATGTTTTCCTCTAAGAGTTTTATAGTATCTGGTCTTATTCTAGGTCTTTAATCCATTTTGAGTTTATTTTTGTGTGTGGTGTTAGAAAGTGTTCTAATTTCATTCTTTACATGCAGCTGTCCAGTCTTCCCAGCACCACTTGTTGAAGAGGCTGCCTTTTCTCTGTTGTATATTTTTGCCTCCTTTGTCATAAATTACTTGAGTGTAGGTGCATGGGTTTAATTCTGGGCTTTCTATCCTGTCACAATGATCTATAGTTCTGTCTTTGTGCCAGTACCATACAGTTTTGAATACTGTAGCTTTGTAGTATAGTCTGATCCACCAGCTACATTTTTCTTTTTCAGAATGTCTCTCACTATTTGGGGTCTTTTGTGCTTCAAAATAAACTGAAATACTTTGTTCTAGTTCTGTGAAAAATGTCCTTGGTAATTTGTAGGGATTGTATTGAATCTGTAGATTGTCTTAGGTAGTAGAGTCATTTTGATAATAACGACTCTTCCAATCCAAGAACATTGTATGTCATTCCACTTATTTGTGTCATCCTTGATTTCTTTCATAAGAGTTTTATAGTTTTCAGAGTACAGTTCTTTTGTCTCTTTAGGTAGGTTTATTTCTAAGTATTTCATTCTTTTGATGTGATGGTAAATGGGATTGCTTCCCTAGTTTCTCTTTCTGATCTTTCATTGTTAGTATATAGAAATTCAGTCAACTTCTGTGTATTAATTTTGTATCCTGTGACTTTGCCAAATTCATTGATGAGCTCTAACAGTTTTCTGGTACAGTCTTTAGGATTCTCTAGGTATAGTATCATGTCATCTGCAAATAGTGATAGTTTTACTTCTTCCTTTCTTATTTGGATTCCTTTTATTTCTTTTACTTCTCTGATTGCTGTGGCTAGGATTTCCAAAACTATGTTGAGTAGTAGCAGTGAGAGTGGACATCCCTGTCTTTTTCCTGATGTCATCGGGAATTCTTTCACATTTTCCCCATTGAGAATGATGTTAGCTCTGGGTTTGTCATATATGGCCTTTATTATGTTGGGGTAGCATCCCTCTATGCCCATTTTATGAAGGGTTTTTATCAGAAATGGGTGTTAGATTTTGTCAAAGGCTTTTTCTGCATCTATTGAGAGGATCATATGGTTTTTATTCTTCATTTTGTTAATGTGGTGTATCGCACTGATTGATTCATGGATATTGAAGAATCCTTGCATCCCTGGGATAAATCCCACTCGATCATGATGTACGGACCTTTTAATGTATTGTTGGATGCAGTTTGCTAGTATCTTGTTGGGGATTTTTACATCTATGTTCATCA
The DNA here is from genome assembly GCA_004024745.2 of Catagonus wagneri. Classification (NCBI taxonomy): domain Eukaryota; kingdom Metazoa; phylum Chordata; class Mammalia; order Artiodactyla; family Tayassuidae; genus Catagonus; species Catagonus wagneri. The sequence goes on along the minus strand of PVHT021183619.1, from coordinate 147,217 downwards.
GTGGAATTGGCCTGTAATTTCCTTTTTTTGTGGTATCTTTTTCTGGTTTTGGGTATCAGGATGATGGTTACATCACAGAATGAGCTTGGGATTGTCCCTTCCTCTGCAATTTTTTGGAATAGTTTGAGAAGGATAGGTGTTATTGCTTCTCTAACTGCTTAATAGAATTCACCTGTTAGGCCATCTGGTCCTGAACTTTTGTTTGTTGGACTTTTTTTAATCACAGTTTCAATTTCAGTACTTGTGATTGGTACATTCATCTTTTCTATTTCATCTTGGTTTAGTCTTGAAAGATTGTACTTTTCTAAGAATTTGTCCATTTCTATGTTTTCCATTTTATTGGTGTATAGTTGCATATAGTAATCTCTTATGATCCTTTGTATTTCTGTGACATCCATTGTTACTTCTCCTTTTTCATTTCTAATTTTATTGATTTGTGTCCTCTCTCTTTTTTTCTAGATAAGTCTGGCTAAGGGTTTATCAATTTTGTTGATCTTTTCAAAGAACCAGCTTTTAGTTTCATTGATCTTTTCTATGGTTTTCTTCATTTCTATTTCATTGATTTCTGCTCTGATCTTTATGATTTCTTTTCTTCTACTAACTTTAGGTCTTGTTTCTTCTTCCCTCTCTAGCTGCTTTAGTTGTAAAGTTAGGTTGTTTATTTAACTTTTTCTTATTCCCTGAAGTAGGCTTGTATTGCAATAAACTTTTCTCTTAGAACCGCTTTTACTGCATCCCATAGGTTTTGTCTTTAATTTTGGTCAGTTTGATTAATATGTGTCTCGGGGTGTTCCTCCCTGGATTTATTTTATATGGTACTGCTTGCGTTTCCTGTATTTGAGTGGTTCCTTTCCCGTGTTAGGGAAGTTTTTGATATTATCTCTTTGAATATTTTTTCTGTCCCTTTCTCTCTCTCCTCTTCTTCTAGCATCCCTATAATATGAATGTTGGCACATTTAATGTTATCTCAGAGTTCTCTGAGACTGTGTTCATTTCTTTTCAATCTTTTTTCTCTTTTTTGTTCTGCATCAGTGATTTCCACTAGTCTGTCCTCCACCTTTTTATTCGTTCTTCTGCCTCCTGTATTCTGCTGTTGGCTGCTTCTAACGAATTTTTTATTTCCATTATTGTATTTTGCGTCTCTTCTTGCCTAAGTTTTATATCTTGTATTTCTTTGCTCAGTGTTTCCTGTAAATTATCAGTCTTTGCTTCAAGTTTATTTCCAATGTCTTGCATCATCTTCAGCATCAACACTCTAAAGTCTTTTTCCTGGAGGCTTATAATCTCCTGATCACTTAGCTGTTTTTCTGTGTTTTTTTCTTTCTCCCTTATCTGATTTATAGTTCTCTGTCTTTTCATTTTTATAGGTTTTTGGTGTGGTGACCTTTTTGTCAACAATAGAGTTGTAGTCTCTCTTAGTTCTGGTGTCTTCCTCCCTTGTGGCTGAAGTTGGTAAGAGGGCTTGCTGTAGGCTTCCTGATGGCAGAGACTGGTGCCTGCCCGCTTGTATGGGGGTGATTCCTATTCTTCTGGTTGGTGGGGCTTTGTCTCTGAGTGAGATTAGAGGCAGCTGTGTGCTTGAGGGGTCTTTAGGCATCCTGTTTACTGATGGGTGGGTCTGAGATCCCACCTGGAATATTGTTTGGCCTGGGGCTTCTCAGTGCTGATGGGTGGGGCCAGATTTTCCCAAAATGCCCACCTCCAGAGAAATCCAGGCTCATGAATATTCCCAAGAGCTTTTCCTCCAATGCCCTTCCCCAACAGCTAGGCGCAATCACCCCCTGTTTACCCAGTAAATCCTCTAAGAACTGCAGTCAGGTCTGACCCTGATTCCTATGGAGACTTTCCTTTGCCCTGGGAGCCAGTGCACATGAAAGTCTGTGTGTGCCTTTCCAGAATGGGGTCTGCATTTCCCCTAGTCCCATGGAGCTGCCCTGCACAAGCCCCACTGGCCTTCAATGCCAGATGCTCTGGGAGCTCTTTCTCCCAGTGCCAGATCCCAGTCATGGGGATTTGACATGGGGCTCAGAACCCTCAATCCTTTATGTGAGTTTGTGATACACTTACTTTCCATGGGGCTTCCCACCCTGGAGGTATAGGGTTGCTTATATCACATAATCACCCCTCCTACCTCTTGAGGTGGCCTCCTCTGTCTTCCAGTATAGGATATCTTTTTGAAAGTTTATAGTCCATTTGGTTGAAGGTTATTCAGCATTTGGTTGTAATTTTGTTGTTTTTATGGGAGAAGTTGAGCTCCAGTCCTTCTATGCTGTCATCTTAATCCTCTGCACTTCTAATGATGTTTTGGTAAAGCAGTCTATATATGCAAGATTGTTTTAAGTTGCTGGTCTCAATTTCAAATGCATTTCCAAAATCTGTATTTGTATTTTCTTCTCACAATTATTGGTTTTGATATCATATTTGTATGTCAATGATTTCCTACCTTTATATATACTTTCCTTTACCAGCAAGGTTACTCATTCATAATTCTCTGGTTTCTAGTTGTAGCTTTTTCTTTTCCTCCTAGAGAATTTCCTATAGCATTTACAGTAGAGCTGATTTGATGGTAATGAAATCTTTTAGCTTTTACTTGTCTGTAAAGAATTTGATTTCTCTTTTGAATATGAATGAGAGTCTTGCTGGGTAGCATATTCTTGGTTATAAGTTTTTCCCTTTCATCCCTTTAAATCTATAGTGCCACTCCCATCTGGCCTGCAGAGTTTCTGCTGAAAAATAAACTGATAACCTTATGGGGATTCCCTTGTATATTATTTGTGGCTTTTCCTTTGCTGTTTTTAATATTTTTGTGGCTTTTCCATTGCTGTTTTTAATATTTTTTGTCTCTAATTTTGGTCAGTTTAATTAATATATTACTCCTTGACTTTTTCATGTATGAGACTCTGTACTTCCCGGACTTGAGTGAGTGTTTCCTTTCTTGTGTTAGGGAAATTCTGCACTATTACCTCCTCAAATATTTTCTCAGGCCCTTTATCTCTCTCTTTTATCCTTCTGGGACTCTTATAAGGTGAATGCTTGTGTGTTTAATGTTGTCACAGAGGTCTCTTAGGCTGTCCTCATTTCTTTTCAGTATTTTTTTCTTTATTCTGTTCTGTGGCAGTGATTTTCACCAATTAGTCTTCCAGCTTACTTATTCATTCTTATGCCTCAGTTATTCTGCTATTTGTTCTTTCTAGTGTATTTTTCATTTTTGCTTATGTACTGTTCTTCTCTGTTCTCTAAACTTTCTCTTTGTTAAACATTTATTTTCTTAGTCTGTGCCTCTATTCTTTTTCTGAGATCTTGGAGAATCTTTACTTCCATTACTATGGATTATTTTTAGGTAGATTGCCTATATCCTCTTCAGTTTTTTATTCTTGTGGGTTTTATCTTGTTTCTTCATCTGCAATATATTTCTCTGTCATCTCATTTTGTCTAAATTTTGGGCTTAACTCTCTTGGCCTGAGTTGAGGGAAGGACTGACAATGTGCTGACTAGTTCTTCTTTCTACTATATTTTCCTCAGTTATTCAATTCTGAGAAGAAAGATGAGGGCGTAGTGGCTTCTCTCTCTCTCTTTTTAGAAAGAATTTAGATTTGTTTGTTATTCTTGCTAATGGAGGATGTGGCAACTTCATTGTGGCTTCAATTTTCCTGAGAAAAAGAGTTGAAATGAACAATCTTTTTAGGGATACTGGCTAGGGATTGGCAAGAGATTCTTTTGATGGTGGTAGTTAAACTGTCTTCTGGCCTCATTTCTTGAATCTGTCATTTTCCTTGGGAGCTGGTGAGCCCCAGGGAGAGAAGAGCAGTGTCTGTCATTCACCAGTGGTTTATGATGGACTCAAAGCAAGGCCTTTTGCTTGCTAGGCATGCTTGTTCTTTTCCATTTATCTTGTCCTGTATGTCTTCTCTGCCTTACCTTCTCCTGGCAGAGCTATTATCTGATATACTCTCTAGTGAATTTATCCAGTGATATTTTCTGTAGGTATTTCCACACCCCACAGCGTATTTCTTTTCTCATTTTATTCTTATTACAATGCTATGCCATGTGCTATTACCTTTCCCATTTTACAGATGAGGAAACATTGAAGCTTGTGGAGTTGAGCCCAATGAAACCCCCATTCTTCAGGTGTATAGGATTTCTCCTCTTCCTTTATGGCAAGTAATTTTATCTCTTCCATGTATTCTTCCCATATTCTACATAGTTTGTAGTTTGGGTTCACAGGTGCCATTTAAGTTTTTTTCAAAGATAGATTTGCATTTCTGTCCTAGGTTTTGTTTTGCTTTCTTTTTAGTCTTTTTGCCTTATTTGGGCCACACCCGTGGCATATGGAGGTTCCCAGGCTAGGGGGTCTAACAGGAGCTGTAGCTGCTGGCCTTCACCACAGCCACAGCAACGCAGGATCCGAGCCGCATCTGCAACCTACACCACAGCTCATGGCAATGCCGGATCCTTAACCCACTGAGCAAGGCCAGGGATTGAACCTGCAACCTCATGGTTCCTGGTCGGGGTCGTTAACCACTGAGCCACGATGGGAATTCCTGTCCTAGGTTTTCAATTTTTTGGTTTTTGAGAGAGAAGGAGAAGTATTTTTAATATTATACCATCATAAATCTGGAAGCGTAGCTATATTTTTAAAAGAGAATGTGTTTACTGAGAGCAACTAGAATGTAAAATATTTGAACAGGGCAGCCAGAAGAAAGAAGCAAGTCAAGATTCAAGGAGCAGAATAATAAAATAGATTCAAGAGGATGTGTACAATAGAAGGACATAGTGAGGAAGTAGAGAAAGTGTGGACTTCGGTTAAAAGTTAAAAACGCCAGCCATCATGGGCCTTTATGATGTGAAGTAAGTTATTGCATCTCAGAGACTTGGGTAAATAAAGTTTAGTTTTCTTTCTTTCTATCCCCATCTCCAAAATTAAATATACTTCATACCTTAGCTGTGGCCATTTAACTGTGTTACGGGTACAGTCATCTGCACCTGCATATAATTAAGACTTTTGCTGAAAATTATTTAGCTGGTGATAGACATTGCTTAGTAGATTCATTGTTCTAAAATGTTCTTCAGATCACCTGCATGATTTAATGGGTTGAATGGAGTGTGATTTGAATTTTGATACTTTTATGCACTATTTACACATATATATCATGATTAGTTACTTTCATTTAATAGGCACTTAGCAGATACACTTGTGAAAGTGAGAAGATGTGGGCAATTGTTCAGTGTGTTTCATACTTTGTGAGGGGGTTGGTAATGCTGATGATAATTAATCAACAAATCGTTGCTCTGTTCAGTGTTCTCCATCTGGAAGTGAGATGAATTCCTTTATACATGGTGATAAGCACTTAAAATCCTATTTCAGTTCAGCAGTATAGATGTGAATTGTTTTCAAACTACAGCTTAAGAGCAGAGATTGCTTGGGTAGAACTTCTGACCCCCTAAAAATCATCTGTTACCCCTTTTGCATGAAGACTAATTTCTTGCATTTATATCAGTGGTCTGTATACTTATTGTGTATGCATCTCTATTGGATCCAGTTGAATTTACCAATTTTGAATGTGTTGATTTTTACAGTTGTGTCTCAAATATAGGTACTTAACATCTTTATATTAAAATGTTATCATTCAGTAAAATGAAACTAAAAGTCCAATAGTCTTTAGCATTAGTGATATTTTTATTTTGTCTAAAACCAACACATTCACAGGCTTATACTTTGTTAAGCTTTTCTTTCTGATGTATCTCTCTTTTCAGTCAAGCTTTGGAGTTTATTTATTTATAAATTTCCAGATTGCTTAAGCATGATCCCATTTTTGATGAGCCTGTACAGGAGATTTGGGTGGGATAACATCTGTGACACAAATATAGATCTATCCAAGTGAAACCAATTTAAACTTATTAAATTGCTGCAGCATTCCAGGGGCTCTGATTAAGAGTTCCTCCAGTCCAGGAGTTGAATAATTTCACTGCCACTTCAGGCCATTCAGTGTTTTACATTATCTCTAGTGGTGTCCTTTCAGATTAAACATAATCCTATTAGGCAAACCTGCTGGCTTTTTGGGCTACATACACCAGGGTGAGTAATGTTCTACTATTATTTGGGAGTGTGTTTCTTAATTCTTCATCTTGGATGGCCAGCATATGCTGGCAATTAGTTTACATGCAGTAGGTGTGTGGATTCTTCATTAGTAGGACTGATTAAATTGTCATAAAATAGCCATGACCCAGATCCATGGCACATCACATATAAACCTAAATTTCTTTAGTTCAAATTCCAGTCGATTGAAAATGAACCTTGTTCCTCACCTCACCTTTCCTAGCCACTACCAGGTTTTTTAGGAGTCCCAACGGAATCTCTTACATTTACTTACAAGTATGTTCTTTTTTCTCCTTCTTCCTTTTCTTCTTCTTCCTACTCTTCCTCCTCCTCCTTATTCATTTCTTTCTTTTATGGCTGCACCTGCAGCATATGGAAGTTCCTGGGCCAGGTGTCAAAATGGAACTGCAGCTGTGGGCCTGTGCCACAGCAACACCAGGTCTGAGCCACATCTGTGATGTACATTGAAACTTGCAGCAAGGCTGGATCCTTAACCCACTGAGCAAGGTCTGGGGTTGAAATCACTATGTCAGATTCCTGCAGAGCCACATAGGGAATTCCACAAATAAGTTCTGATTTTTATTCTCCACAGTGGTTGTCTTATGATGAGTATAAACTCTACCCTACTGACTTGTAATGTTATTACTAATAAAATCAGGTAAAATAGGAGTCTTCCCACGTCATTGCTACCATTTCTGGTAAGCCATTTCTCTAGTAGAAATGTCACTCTTGGTCACATGCTTTCAACTTGACCAGAATTACCACAATTATAACACAGTGCCAGGCACTCTTCTAGTAGTTTGTATACACTAACTCACTTACTCCTTAAGAAAATTCTATAAGGAAGAGATTAACTATTTTACATATGGGAAGAGGGAGGCATAGAACAGTTAAGTAGTTTACTGAAGGCTTCATGGAGTCAGGTAGATTCATTTTATATCCTGGTTAGCTACTTGCTAACTCTGTGACCCAGAGATTTGTTTTATAATCTCTTTCAGCCAAAGATGTCCTTATCCATGAAATGCATTTGCTGAGAGTGCCTGTTTCCTTTAGCTGTTGTGAAGATTGAGTGGGATAATTTATGTCAAGTGTATACCAAATGGCAGCTATGCAATTCATGGCTGCTATTATTTTTTTTTAATTAAAATGGATTTAAATTGAATTTTAGAAATACCCGCTTTCTCAAATGGTTCTATTTTATTAGCCAAAACTTCAAATTCATAGAAGTCAATCAGCAAGATCTTCCTATTCTTCTTGAATTTTTAAAAATGGATCAAAATTTCTCAGTTTGAGAAGTGAGGTTAAGGTTGAAAGCTCAGAACAAGTTAACACAGTGTTTCTTATTCACTTCAACTCGGTATAGAGTTCTCCAGCTAGACGGCAGTTAGGTTGATTATAGACTGAGGCCTTTATGTATTTGTAATGACGTCAGCCTCTATAATCCTCTTAAATTCTCCCTATTAAAATTAAGATAAAATATACATACGTTGAGAAGAACAGATCTTACATGTGCATATTGGTTAGCTGTAACAAATGATTAAACCATGAATATTGCATCCCGATGTAGAACATTTCCATTATCTCAGTCAGGTCCCTTGTGTTAACATCTCAGGCAAGTCCTATAGCCATGGATAAGAAAGATTACAATTTTTATATCAGATTAATTTTGTCTATTTTTGAACTTCATAAACATGGAATCAATTATACAGTATGTACTCACTTATTTCTAGCTTGTTTTGCTCAATGTAATTGCTTTAAGATTAATTTATGTTGTTTCATGTATCAGTAGTTCTTTCTTTTTTACATTTTTAAAGTTTTTATTTTTTTAAATAGTTAACAAATGTGCCATTTTTAATATCTCTTATTTCCCATACACACCCTAATTGAATTATTTAAAATTTTAATTAATTTATTTTTAAATGGAAAAAATGTTTATCTTTAGTTGAGGTAACATTGATTTATTACAGTATATGAGTTTCATGTGTACATTATTATATTTTACTTCTGTATATCCTACAACGTATGCATCACTAAAAATTTATCCTCCATTACTCACCCTAGGATTGATTCCCTTTACCCATTTTGCTCTCCCCCATCTGTCTTTGTTCCTTCCTCTTCAGTAACCACTATTCCATTCTTAGCACTTTTTTGTTTTTGTTTGGTTTGGTTTGTTCTTTTTTTTTTAATTCGTTTATTTTTTTTTTATATTCCACAGATGCGTGAAATTATATGGTATTTGTCCTTCTCTAGCTTATTTATCTTAGCATAGTAGAAGGCTTTTTGGGACAACACATGTTTTCATTTGTCTTTGATATATACATAAGAGTGGGATAGCTGAGTCACAGGGTAGCTGTGTGTTTACTTGATAGAAAATGCCAAAGAGTTTTCCAAAGCAGTTGTTCCATTTCATCCTTGCACTGGCAATGTATGAGAGTTTCAGTTTCTCTATATCCTTGCCAACATTTGGTTTTGACAATCATTTTAAATTTAACTATTCTAGTGAGTGAAGAGATATTTTCACTCAAGGCTGTTAATTTACATCTTGTTGACTAATAATGGAAAATGTTTTCGATTCAAATAGATTTGGTTTTCTTTACTAGAGCTGATCTAATTTGGTTTAGTACTTTGTCCTAGTATATTGTTCTTACACTAGGTTTTGAGCCTTGATTCTAAAACATAGTCTTTCAGAGTTCTCAACCAAATGCCCAAAGTACTTTGTGAGATTTCTTTATTCTTGCTTTGCTGGGGTTAGAATATCTCCCAATACTGTAGGACCTCTAATTCCTCCATTCAGTTAACAACCCTGTAACATATACTCTCTATTAGACCTTGTAGATTTTTGTCCTGAACTTAATCTTTGCCTTCTCACCTCAGCTACTGTCACGCTCTGCTTGGACTCTCTCTTTCTACACTATGGTCCAGAAAGTTTTCCTGGAAAAAACCTGGGTCAAACATAGGGCTCCCCTGCCATGCTTCCTTATTCACATTGGTTACAGTTCTGCACTGGCTGGTTTCCTATTCCTCAAAGTAGTTGTGGCATACAGATTGTGCACTTGAAGATTATTTACAGTCTGAAGGGAAGTCTGGTACCAGTTGCCTCATCATGGCCAGAAGCAAGAGCCCCTGTTTTGTTACTTATTAGTTACATCTTCTAAGGTAAATACTTAAGTATTCAACACTAATCTGATTTTATTGTCGTCTTTCCTATTTCTCTTATCAAATTACTATCATTCTAGATGATAATTATGTGTATACATGTCAGAATATCCTGGGATATCACAATTGGTGTGTGGTGTATTGAAAGTTATTTTGTAACTAAAAATACTTAAAGTATGAATATTAGTGAATGATGATTTTTCTTTTAGTAAATTAAATGGAATTTAAGGTTGATGTTTAATGTTATCACTCACTTGCATTCTTGTGTGTTTCATTAAGTTGATAAGAGAAGGATAAACCTACAACTTTGTGAATTTGGATGATCTTGCAAATATCTGTGGGGATACATCTATCATACTATTTGTCATGCATATCAGGCAAAAAGAGGCTGAACTGATAACATGAAATAGTTACTGTGAAGGGGACTAGAAAGTGACATCATTTTTAGCTTATATTCTATTTCTGCATATTTAAGACAAAAAACTATCTTAAATATATTTAATCCACTTGTTATAATAATTAATCTTAGAAATGAAGGGAAAATGCATTGAGAGCATGTAGTACTGGTAGCGAAATCAAATTGGAAGGTCAAAACATTCTGGGAAAGAAAATATTTCAATTGGCTTTTAACAGTTTTTAATCCTGAGGTGAAAAGAAAAAAGAAACAAACAGTTTGCTTGTAAAAATAAATTAACCAATTTAGAAATAAGAAATGGAAATACTATCTTAGTCTGTAGGAGAATTTTTCATTAATTGTATAAGTAAATACCATTAATTTAAACAATAAAACACAAAGCAAACAAAAGACATTTGAAGCAGCAAATTGTAATAGAAGCAGCACTGGAATCCCGAAGTGATGTGATTATTAAATCTGGCCTTCTACTGGGGTCTGATGGATCATTAAATCAGCTTGGGTCATTTTTTTCTTTATTATCGATAAAATGGACAGATATACTAAAGAGTTATAATGTTCTTTTTATTCATTATTCTAGGCTTTATTATCTTAAGTTGGGAAAAGTCTTTTCTTTCAAATTAGAGAAAAATCTATTTTAATGACCTTTGTTTTAATTAGATATACTACTGGAGAAAAGTTTAAATATCTTATTATGAAGACAATGAGGTATTACAAACTATTCCACAGGCTTGAGTATCACTATACTTATAGCATATGTGATTAGAAATTCCACTTTATTACTTTATATTAATTGATAACTACTGTGGGTTTGACTGTCTTCTTTAACACCATCTTCCATATTAAATATTTAATCTGTCTGGTAGGCATTAGGTACATGAAAAGATGATGATTATCAGATTTATTTTTCTATCTTACAGATAAACTGACCTGGACATGTGGAGATATAGATGTTTATTCATAATCATTCATATTAGTGCTCCCACACAATTTTATATTTAGAAGTGCTATAGGCTCATGGCCCTGCCTTATAATCATATCCACAAATATGCTTTGGAATTGGTTTTAGTAATTTAATTTTTCTTACTGTTAGTATTCTGTTTTCTGAGATTCTCATGGGAGCTCCTTATTGTTGGCCTGATTTAAAAAAAAATCCATTTCCACTTGCTGCAACCAATTTTAATTTTCATAACTCTACTAAAAAGATATATGAACAAAGATGTTAAATCTGTATGTCTTCACTGAGTTTAAATTTGCTTGTTCAAAGTTTAGGAGAGTTTTGTTAATGCAACCAAGAATTACTTTTGGACAATAAACCAATTTACATTTATTTCATGAGCCTTTCCTTGAATTCTTCCATTTAAATGATTCCCAGCTCTCTTATTTCCCAAATGATTTAGAAGTTAATAATTTTGCTGAAACAGAAAGCAGTGAAGGGAAGTCTGAAAGGAAACCTCCAAGACTCGAAATACTTTTGATATATTTTTATGTGATTACTTGAGAGAGAGTCACTGAAAATGCAGTTGTTTTTTTAAAGATATTTTTAAGAGTGTGATTTTGATTACGTGAGTAGGATGATGAGGAATGGAAAGAACAGCAACAATTTAAATGCTTTTGCTTTGTTCTTTGTCAGGAGGAAGCTGCTAGATAGATATTGCTAGAGGGTTTCAATAGAAAAATAGGAACAAAGATAATGGTTACTGATTTGTGCATTAGCAAGGAGTCAAGATGTGAAACACAAGTGAATAAAGATGAAGAGAGAGGTGGAATTGTCCATGTGAATAAAGGTAATTATTTACATAAAGATTGGAAACTAAATAGAAGCCATTAAAAATCAGTAATTATATTATTCTTTCGTGTTTTATAAACATCTTTATATCAATGTTTACACTGGATTCTCACAATAACCCTGTGAAACTAAATGTGAAGTATTATCCCATTTTCATACTTAAGAAATCTGAGTCCCAGAGAATTTAGGAGTTTTGCCTAAGTTCACATACTTTTAACGTGGAGGGTACAGCACTAGAATTGATGTTTTCTCCCTCGGATCAGTGTTCCCTTACATAATATAGTCATACATGTTTTCAAGTATTTGGAGACTCATGTTAAAACATGATTTTACCTATTTAAAACCTATAGAGATGAGTTTATCTAGATAATTAATCATACTATATAGCCAAAAGGATAATTTATTTCTTTAAAATTTAATTTTCATGGTAAAATAGTGTAATACCTTTCAAAAATTTTTAGTAACTGGTAGTTTTCATTTATGATATTAGTTATTATGAAGTGCTCTAAGTATATGTGTAATATTTTGAGATGCTAGGCTAAATGAACCACAAGTATGACATAATCCAGGTGACTGAAATTATGTTGAGTTAGTCTAACACTGCCCATCAATTTTTGAAGGTCACAATTACAAAACATATAAATCAACATGAAATGGATATATTGGCATTTGCTTAAATTCCAATTTATGACAATTGGCCATTTTCCTTTTGAAAAGAACAATCTAATGTTTCTTCTACCTGTTATTTCTCACAAGAGAAATTTTAGTGTAATTGCATAAATACTACTTCTTGTGAGCTCATGCTTTATATCATTCAAGCCAAGTTTTGAGATAGAATACAGAAAGACAAAATTAAAGCTTCTTGTTTGTACCTCATAGAATGATGTGAACCAACCCAAGGAATGGACAGTCACTACACTGTCAGTCTTTGCTCCCGGAGAGACGAGATTCTTGGGATCAGCTTGATCCACAGACTAATATTCTATTTTGTTTGTTTGTTTGTTTTAGGTGAAGATGATTTCCAGGCAATTAGTTTCACATAATTCCTGGGTAGACACTGTGTGTAGTTGTGGTTGTGGTAATGAGGAGGTGCAGGATCATCTTTGAGAGAAATCTGAGGTTGAACACAGTTCTTCTTGAACAATTTGTATTGTCAAGAGATGAATAGGTAGTCAGAGTGAATCCTGGAGCAATTGAAAAGCCAGGGGTGATGAAAATGAACCATAATAGGAGAAGTAGGAGGGGGAAAATTCCAGAGAGGCTGACATGGCTATGTTTGTGAATAGTTATCTTGTACTTTTTGGGGTTGGGCTAGCCAGATTTATAAAAATGCTTTAGGATGGGCCAGACCAAAGGATGTGCTGAACTTGGTGGGCTGGACTTGGCTGATATTTCACGATAATAGTTTAAATATGTTTTTAATCATGCTTCCCTTTCTATTCATGTTGGAAATTCAGTTATTTAGCTGAGTTCTTTATTCTCTCTATAGCTATGTACTTAGGAGTCTCTTTTTTTTTAGCTATTTTAAAGTTTGTTTTTATTTATTTTAATTTAGTTTGGTGCTATTATAGTTATGACCAGAATCTCTCTTTCAGAGTTGCCTTTCTGCAATATAGATTAATGATCTTTATTAAATATTGAACGGCATCCATGTTTACACTTATTTTAAAAATTCAGTTCACTCACTGTGAGAACTTGCATCATCTTTGCAATCCAAGCAGTAAAACTGAGCAAGGAAAGACAAGTTTAAATTTTGCAACTAGTGCCCTGGGCAACCTTTGTAGGCATGCTCTAATTTCCACATAGAAATACTTCAGTTGTATCTATAAAACAAAATTCAATATGGAACTCATTTTGTAGCTGACTTTACATCTGGACTCTAGTTGTGAGTTACACATGTGCCTAGCAAAAGGAGTATTTTCTCTCAAGTTTCCATTATCTGCCAAGTAAAATAATAACTTCCTAAGAAAAGAAAAGCAAGTGTAAATTCTTAAAAATTTTAATTGTTGATATTCTAGAAGACTTGCTCTGGATACTCAAGGTTTTGGGGTTCTTGTCCCCAGGCTCTACCTTCAATTATCTGACTGGTGACGTGAACATCTATACCAATATCTCATTTTCTCTGTCCTTATGGGAAGGGGTAAAATTCACCCAAAGTTTCTGCAATGCTCCTGACATCCTGAAAGTTTATATTCCTGTGAACTTCCTTGTTAACACCCTTTCTCTCTTTATTTTTAATCCACCCAAATGGAAAAATATTGATTGTCTTAAAAAATATTTAGGACAATAACTTCGGTAATTAAAACTGGTGTTATTTTAAAGGTGACATATATGCTTAATATTATACATAAGAATTGAATTTAATAGTCACATAATAAAATTGATTTTTTTAACTTTTAGAATGTTTTTAGCCAATCTTTCATTTCCTACCTTTAAATTTCTTACCACAGAAATTGAAAAATATATACTCCTTTATATCAGTGCTAAGGATATTACTAGCTCCTTTTTCACATCTCATCCAAATTAAAATTAGGATTCCTATAATCTTCAAAAATATTTTTTTAAAGTCTGATACTTTATGAATCTTCCAAGGCATTCTCAGATGCTGTACCCTTTTATTGCTGATGTCTAATGAGACTCTATTAGAATTGCATCACCAACCAAAAAAGTCTCAACTAATATAAATATTAAAATCTGTTTCAATAAATCTACTAAATATTTTTGTCTGTGAGGTTTAGCCAGAATTATTATTTGAGGTAAACCAAAATTATTATTTTCAAAAGACAGTTTTTAAAAAATGGCACAAGGCACATCACTTACTTCATTTACAATGTGTGGTAATAAGAAAACAGATTGTCATAATATTAATCTAATCTCAGAGGGAAATAATTCTTTCATTATCAATTTTGCATCACTATTTTATGGTTTTTAATTGTCATTCTGGAGATTAAGAGCAGGTAAACACTATGAAATATAATGTTTGATGTTTGGATTTGAATTTTAATGCTTTGAAGTGTCCTTACAAAAGGGTTTTGCATTGATAATAGCAGCATAATAGATTAGGTACATAGGCTGCCCACACAGTATGAAGTAGTAAATGTTAAGAATTTTGTATCATATTTAACATTGGTTAATATTAACATTGCTGATTGTGCTCAGGGCTCTGGGAAAATAAAATCTTGTTTTTGATTTCCTCTTAATTACATTTGGAAGCTGTAATAGAATTGAAATGGCAAGTGGTCTACTATTTACCTAAGAGTGCCTTAGAGAAAATCAAAATCAAATAGTATAGATAGGTTAGAAGTTAAATAGTATAGTATATATTTTCATGTACAAACAACATATACAACTCAATAGCAAAAAAGCCAACAACTCAATGCAAAAATGGGCCAAAGACCTGAATAGACATTTCTCCAAAGAAGATATAAGCATGGCCGACATGCACATGAAAAAAATGCTCAACATCACTGATTATTAGAGAAATGCAAATCAAAACTACAGTGAGGTATCATCTCACACCAGTCAGAATGGCCATCATTAATAAGTCCACAACTAAAAAATGTTGGAGAGGGTGTGGTGAAAAGGGAACTCTCCTACACTCTTGGTGGGAATGTAAATTGGTGCAACCACTATGTAAAACAGTACGGAGGTACCTTAGAAAACTATACATAGAGCTACCATATGACCCAGCAATCCCACTCTTGGGCATATACCCAGACAAAACTTTCCTTGAAAAAGGCACATTCACACTCATGTTCATTGCAGCACTATTCACAATAGTCAAGACATGGAAACAACCTAAGTGTCCATCAACAGATGATTGGATTAAGAAAATGTTGTATATATACACAATGGAATACTACTTAGCTATACAAAAGAGCAAAGTAATGCCATTTGCAGCAACACGGATGGAACTAGAGACCCTCCTACTAAGTAAATAAGTGAGAAAGAGAAAGACAAATACCATATGATTTCACTTATATCTGGAATCTAATATAGGGCACAAATGTACCTTTCCACAGAAGAGAATATCATGAACATAGTGAACAGACTTGTGGTTACCAAGAGGGAAGGAGGAGGGAGTGGGAGGGGCTGGGAATTTGGAATGAATAAGCAACGGAATCCTGTTGTATCTCACTGGGAACTATGTCTGATCACTTGTGATGGAGCATGATAATGTGAGAAAAAACAGTGTATACATGTATGTGTGACTGGGTCACCTTGCTGTGCAGCAGAAAATTGACAGAACACTATAAATCAGGTATAATGGAAAAAATAAAAATAATTATAAAAAAAAGTCCTATAATGCTGAGGCACATGGGTCTATTTCATTTATTCCTTCTTGACCTTAAGGGTTTTCTTTTTGTGGGAACACGAGACAGACATAATCATGTAGACAGTATACAAACCCATTATATGAAAATCAGAGTTAAAAGCTCACAGTATAAACCAAATATAAGGTAAACTTTGTACATAATATATAAAGAAAATATTTTTTAAGAAAACAGATTTGCTTTAAGAAAAAAAATTCTCTTAATAGTAAAAAGAATAACTAACAGGTATATTTGAATGAAATATTGGAAAAACATGGAAGAATAGCTGAGTTTTCTGCAAATTGGAGAAAAAAAATGTGTCATCTAGTTACATGAATTATGTAAAGAAAACTGGGATTGATTCTTGTCTCCACATTTTAAAACAAGAAAGCACTGTATACCACAGAGAGATCAAAAGGCTTGTCTTTCTCTCTCCCATGGCTACTAATTTTAATGCTCTGGTTTCACTCAGTAGCAACCATGGCAAATAATAATTTCAGTCTATTTCAGTCTAGGTATTGTAATGTTAAAACCACTACACTATTAGGGAAACCATGTGGGTTTAGTGGGTATATAAGCACGAAAATTCTAGCTATTGTGGTATGATGACACTTCTTATGGATTTCAGAATAACACATGCATCCATTTGAGTACTTTAAAATGATATATTTGATTGTAATTCTCCATATGGAGCTCATACATCAGCCCTCGCCCATCACAGGACATTATTGAAGTGAATTAAACCCTTA
Organism: Catagonus wagneri; assembly: GCA_004024745.2. NCBI lineage: Eukaryota > Metazoa > Chordata > Mammalia > Artiodactyla > Tayassuidae > Catagonus > Catagonus wagneri. The sequence continues at coordinate 130,701 of PVHT021183619.1, read as the reverse complement.
GAGTTACTATGTAAATGGCTGTCATGACAGTACTTCAGAGATAAAAATGTCTGGATATATTTCAGTATTGCCGTAGACTATTTCAGTATTGCAGTAGACCATCTCAGTTATTTCCCCCCCATATAACTACATATACTACAAAGGCTCAGATGCTAACATTGAAAGAAATGAGTTTGAAATAAGGTGCAGCAAAGAACAATAAGCATGCTTCAAAGGTGATTGCGTTGGTGAAGTGAAGCTAAATACTAATGTCACTTAATTGATGCAAAAGCAGTTGCAGTGATTTACGGTTTCTTTCTGATTCATTGCAAACATTAAGGGAAAAAATATTCCTAGAAAAGGAAAATATTCTGAAAACATTTTGGAAGTGACATAATTTTATCTGTGGCTGGAAGATTGCAACTTCAGTAAAGAATAGGAATATTCTTAGGAAGAAAGAGATGATGTCTTATAGGGTATCTAACATATCTTTGAAAGAAGAAATAATTTGAGCATTTTGCCTCTATCTTTCTGTTAACCTGACTTTTATTATAACCTACTTTTGACATCCCATTTAGCTCTTTGTGAAATTGCTGAGTGGTGACCTTGGAACAGAAATTCTGACATTCTTTTAAGTATTTAGCTGTAATCTAATTCGCAGCTCAATATACCTAACCTCTTCCTCGCCAGTGAGCCAGTAAACATATAAGAAAATGTACAGAACATTACTAGTATCCTAATTGTTCTTAGTTCCTAGGAGTCTTCAAATTCTACATGAATTCCCAGAGTTCCAGAGCAAATACAATAGAAAATTAACATAAGGAAAACAGGCTGATCCTTTGGTTGATGATTAAAGGATGTTCTCTTGAGTTTAATTAAGGCAGTGTCATATATTTTATGACTGTTTCCTCAAGATGAATATCTTAAGTGGTTAAAATAAGGTCAAGCCTCTCAGAAGAGTTGGTGTGAGACTGTGTCAGATACAAAGTAGAAATGATGAAACTCTCTATATACCACCTTGTGTTGGAGGTTGGATATTCATTTCCTGGGAGGGCATAACAGATTACTATAAACTAGGTGGCTTAAAATAACACATTTATTCCCTCATAGTTCTGCAAGCTAACATCTGAAATCAAGGTATTAGCAAGACTATTTCATTTTCAAAATTCTGAGGAAGAATCTCTTCTATGCCTAGTTTCTGGTGCTTGCTGGCAATCCATGGCATTCCCTGATTTGTAAATGCATCACTCTAATCTCTATTTCTGTTTTCAAATGGCATTCTCTCTGTGCTTCTCTCTGTGTCTTCAAAAGACCTTCTAATACGGACACAAGTCATTGAATTTGGGGCTCATTCTTATCCAGGTTGACCTTGTATTAACTTATTACATCGGAAAAGACATTTTCTTAAAGAATCTCATTCTGAGGTTCCTGGTAGACATTAATTTGAGGGGACATTAGTCAACTCAGTACAGAGAGGGGTATCTTTAATTCAAATCTCTCTTATTATGATAGAGTTTTGAGGTGAACATTGTTAGTGTTCACTGATATCACTAGTTCTCCTCACATTTTTTGTCCCTTAATGAAAAACAGCATTTGCACTGAGTGGGACTGTGTGATTAGTCTCTCCCAATAGCCTGTGACTGAGAATGATAGGAATTACTTTGGGGCTTAACTACTTATGTATGGTAGTTTCCATGTTCACCTCTATTCTGGTGAAGCCTAAACACAGCAGTTAAGAAGGAAATATGACAACGTCAAGGTTGCATGGATAGTGAACCTTATCTGAGTGAGAAATAAGCTTTTCTTACATTTTACCACTATGATTCTGGTGTTATTTGTCATCAAAGCAAAATATAGGCAATTCTGATTAATGTCACTTTCTTCAACTTCCAAAGCAGCTTTGAATATAAATATATAGATCACAAGTTAATCAGTAGTCTGAACTTGAAAAATATATAGTCTTAACCCAAAGGTTTATTTGACATTTATATTTCTTCTTCTTTCCTAGAAAATTAAATTCCATTCACAATTACTTGCTGAATACATTTATATTGAGGACTATATACACATACATACTTAGAAAAGATATGATTTATGTTACCATTGCCACTCTGCAATATGGGCAAATAAAGCCAAAGACTGGTGCTAAATTCCTAAAGAAGTTATTTGTGCTAAGAGAGTTTTGATGTATATTTTTGTGATTTAACTATTATAAAATTCCCAGTGGTACCACATTGCAGGAAATAAGACTTTAAAAAATGTTGTTTCTATATAAAAAAAATGTTGAGCTGTGCTTTAAACCCTAGAACTTAGCTTAAAAGAAAAAACTTTTATTATTGAAAATAAAACTGGTAATCTATAGACGATCTTACATTGGCTGCAAAGAATGCCATGACATTTCAGACATATGTTCAACTTCCAACACCATAATGAGTTTATTTTGAGTCTATTTATATTACAGTTCATTTGAAGGGCAAAAACAAGAAGTTATACACAAATGGCAGGGGTTCAAAATGGATGTCAGTTAAGCAGTGATTTTGCGTGTAATACAACCCCTTGCTGGGATCTCTGGAGTTTATTCTAGAATATTACATGAAAACTCAGCACTAAAAGACAGAAAACTAATTCAAAATGAAAAGAATTACAGGTGTCCCCAATAATATTGAATTAGAAGAAAGTGCTTCAAAGGTGGAAGGGCAGTGTTCCTTGACCTGAATATGTTGATTTTTGGAACTGCTAAATCTGACACAACGTGGAAAACAGTCTGGGCCCTCCACAAAGCTGACTGGTTAAATGGCTTTGTTACTGTGTCATGAAGCAGAATGTCAAGGGTGACACTCTGCTCCCAAAAGCATTCTTCATCTCAAAGGTGCCTCAAAAAATGTCTGTGTGCTTACTGGCATAAATGACCTGGAAAGGATCAAGGTCTTGTAGAGGCCTTGAAACCAATCTGATCTCTTGACATCTCTCAAAATGAAGATGACCTTGAGCTCAGTGAGATATTGCATTGTCCTTAATACAATCCTAGCTGCAGTGTATTTGGAGAGCTCATTGAGCCTATTCATGTTGTTTTCAAAGTCCTGGGATTTAACTCAAATTCTATTCATTCAGTAAATACTAACTAGCTATCTCCCATGTTCAAGATTTTTCCAGAGTTTGGGGTGCAATGATGAATCACACAAATGTTCTTATGCTTGTGAAACTTACGGTCAAATTGAAAAAGCAGGTGATTACATAAACAACCAAATAAATGAAAAATTTTAATTGTGACTTACTAAATTATTTTATGAAAGATATAATATATAATAAAGTCCTTTCTGTATCTCCTCATCTCACCTAAAGGAACTCAGGCTGATAAAACTTTGGCAATTTGAAAAACCCCATTTTGAGGCAAATAAAAATTCTTAACTTCCCTGTATTTAGTCTACCTTTTCCTGTCAACATACAGTTTTGTCAGTCTGAAGTTTTAAATACACTATTGAGGATGTGTGATTTGTTTTTGTTAAAACCTGCTGTTAGTCCTTGCAAATACCTGCTTTTTCAGAAGAAATGGAACTTTGGAATATCACTATATAATCCTCTCTGAAATCCAATTATATTTATTCCAAAGTTTTGAGGCCACAGACTAAATGTCATGTATCTTTACAGTCTTCACAGCATGAAGCTAAATGCTTATCAATAGGAGGTACTGATAGGTGTTCGTTGAATGAGGAGGTGCGTTAAATATTATATCCTATATGAATTATGGCTTAAGAAAAAGTAACAAGTATGAAGAGGAAGGGACATGACTTCTTATCCTTGAGAAAAATTCAGAAAAAGTAGAATTAATGTAAATGTTAAAATACTTTAGGACACTTAAAATGTGTATATTAAGAGCTCAGTTCCTGCTAACTTGTAGAATTTTAGGTGCTTTCTGATGATATTTGAATTCAGGTTAACTGTTACTGAAAAAGAGTTTTATGAGTTAATTTATAAATTGGAAAATGACCGGACAGATGAAATCTGTCCTGTCCTGATATCATATAGAACTTGGAATTTTACTATTTTTAATATATTCATTTCTCTCAATGAAAAATAAGCTTCTTATAACAGAAATATCCTTAGACTGAGGCTACCTAGCAACTTCTCCTGTTTTCTCTGGATTCCCGATTCCCACCGCCCAGCATGAACAAGGTCCAGCTTATATCTTGTTTTGACCTGCTTGCACAACTTGAATCTTCTGATCCACAGGCAGCTTATAGGTACTATTTAATGTTCCAGGCAGTCACCCAAGATCCCCTCATGCTCTGCTGAATTCTGATCCCATCTCTCCTTGCCCCTCAACTTAAAGTACTGCCATGCCAACAGTCACCCCACCTGAAGACACTTGAGCTGTCTGATATGTGGATCTTAATTTTTCTTTTCTCAATTCCAGCTGTATACACTCAGGTGTCAGAATCTCCAATTGCTGTGTGAGGGAAGTGCCAGCAGTAACCTTAGCGCAGGAAAAATGATCATTGTCTCTCAGTTATCCACTGGCTCATTTGACATCAGTCCCTATGACAAAAAAAAATTATAATATCAACCCTAAATCCTTATCTCATTCCTATGGCTCCCTAAAACTAATTTATCCTTATGTCCGGTGGCCTTCGGCTGCTTTTGTCTCTTTGCTAACCCGAACATTTCCCAATTGGCTTTCGTGAACAATCTGTTCTCTCTCTGCTGCTTTTGGCTCTGATTTTGTTGTATCTGGTTCTGGGTCTGTTTGCTTTGACCTTGGTTATCTGTGAGTTAGTTGACTCCTACCTGTGATCTGATCATATTATTTCTCTTCTCTTGTACCTTCCTTGACTTTCCAGGTTTGATAACCCATCTGTCTGTGTTTTCCATTGATATTTATATTTGGCACAATAATGTAATTAGCACTGTTAAACACAAAAGTGAATCCTGGGACTTTTATTTTCTAAAAATTATGATGGGATATGTCAAATTCTTATCATATTTTCTAGGAATCCAAGTGTATTCTTTAAACTATGTGGTTTTAATTAATATTGTAAAAATGGCAGTACTACCCAAAGCAATCTACAGATTCAATGCAATCTCTATCAAATTACCCATGACATTTTTCACAGAACTGGAACAAACAATCCAAAAATTTATATGGAACTACAAAAGACCCAGAATTGCCAAAGCAATCCTGAGGAACAAAAACCAAGCAGGAGGCATAACTCTCCTAGACTTCAGGCAATATTACAGGGCCACAGTAATCAAGACAGCATGGTACTGGTACCAAAACAGACATACAGACCAATGGAACAGAATAGAGACCCCAGAAATAAACCCAGACACCTACGCCCAA
>PVHT021183619.1:15739-124384 GCA_004024745.2 Catagonus wagneri | reverse complement strand
AAAAAGGATAAAATAATGTCATTTGCAGCAACATGGATGGAATTAGAAACCCTCATACTGAGTGAAGCAAGTCAGAAGGAGAAAGACAGATGTCATATGAAATCTCTTATAACTGGAGTCTAAAACATTGCACAAATGAACATCTCAACAGAAAAGAAAATCACGAACTTGGGGAACAGACTTGTGGTTGCCAAGGGGGTGGGGGAGGGGTGGGGGAGGGGTGGGAGGGAATGGGGATAACTAGTGCTTTAATGATGGAATAGCAAGGAGCTCCAACTGCAATGCACGGGGAACTATATCTAATTACATGTGACAAATCCATATATGTACATGTAATCGGGTCACCACATGGTGCACTTGGAAAATCTGACAGAAATCTGTAAACCAGCTATAATGCAAAAATAAAAAAATAAAAAAATAAAATAAAAAAATAAAAAAAAAAGCAACAAAAAAAACCTATGTGGTTTTAAAAGTATAAAAACTCCTCCTGGTTTATAGCCAAACTCCTTTAGTGATGATTAATCATAACAGGACAAGTGAAAACCAGAACATTTCTTAGACTTCAAGTTAAAATGTGGAAACAAATCTCTCTGGATTACCAAAGGGGATTTACTTTCCTAAATGTTCTATAGGTAGTTTAAACTAAACATCTGCAATGGAGTAACATTTTGAAGATTATTGACGTGCTTTTTTATTTTGCCTTTCAGAGTACAAGCCCCTTGTCTTAGTTTGCCTGAGGCAACAATTTGCCTGGGAGAGATTAGGATTTGTTAATAGAAGGAATCCAAAGAGAAAGTGCCCTAAAAATAAAAATGTGAAATAATAAAGAGGTATGTTGTAAAAAAGTTTTCTGGAGTTGAAGTTTGTGCTGATAATTTCCTCTCGTAATGATAATCAACTATTAGCTATTCGAGAGAGGAGATTTCCATTATTTCTATATTTCCCATATTCAAATAAATAACACATCCTGGAGTAGTCATTTTAGAGCTTCTCTGTAGCTTATGTAACATGACTCTGCCCTCAATGAAGTCTTGGCCCAGTGGATTTTGGACAGAGTAAAGAGAGAAGAAATTCAGGCAACCAGAAGTGGTTCCACATTTTCTCTGCTCTGGGCTTTGTCCCAATGAGAATTGCAAAAGAGAAAATACTAGCAAAGTTAGAAGAAAGCTCCTGTTTCCCATTCGAGCCTTCGTGGAGAAGATACTTGTAGAGAGTCCAGTAAACAATTGGTACAAAACCACTTCAGACTGAGATAGCCAGTGTAGCCTATTAAGGTGAAAAATGGTTCTGAGGAGGGCTTTTCTGAGGCACACTTGATTACTCTGTGGTCCTTACCAGAAAAGCATCACCAGTGCTGGAAAGAAGAACCATCCTAATCAAGGCCAAATAAGAGTTGCAGGCAAAGCTCAGGTTTCTATAGCAAGTTCTGAGGTAAAAGTAGGTTGTGGTTATACCACAAGCAAGAGTGTTTGTGCCAAAAGCCTCTGAGGTACATTAGCCATAGATTTCAGCATGAGAAGGGAGCAGACTGACCACCTCCAGGAGGGCAAAAGTGCTGTTGAACCACTGGGGAAGAAAGAATGAGACATGAACATCAGAGGTTTTAATGTTTCCTCTCCTATATCCTAAGGGTAATGCTCCAACTTCTCCCTCAGAAGCATGTGATCAATTATATGAGCATATTTTATCTGGGTGACCGTGTTTCCAAACTAATCTTAAACTAGATTTGCATATTTAGTTATTATCTCTTTTCTCTTTTACTAATCAGAAATGAATAGGTTTCTGGAAAAAGGCCAGGTCACAGAAAAAAATATAGAAATCATTTTTTCAGTAAAAACCTAACTTCTGATACAAGGAATATGGCAATAAGACTACACGTATCACATGATTTTATCATGATTGACTTTTTTTCCTGTCTTCCTCATCCCTGCCAATATCACTAATGTTCTATTATTCAGCAACAAAATCCAGAATCATCTTTAATTCTGTTTTTCCTTTCCCCTCAACATCTAAATTGCAAACTTTGACAGATCTTACGTTTCTGACATTCCTTTGGTTTCTCCCCCTTTTCTACTTCAGTATCTTCCTAACTGGTCTCTGTTCCTCATCACCACCTCTCTTCCAGTCCTTTCTGTGCATAATTTCTAGATTAACCTTCTTAAACAAAGACTCAAATCCTACCTATTACGCACTTCTCAGTATTTTATCATTCTCTACAAAAGTACATGAGAACCTCTCAGTCTTACTTAAGGACTCTTGCAAACTTACTTTTGCTGTTTTACCCTTCCTTTATATCTACAAATATTCATTGGAATGGCCAAAGTGAAGTAGTTTTCCAGTAAGGAATACTAAGTGTGTGTGTGCGCACGCACGCGCGTGTGGCCAGGATGTCATCATTTCTGCCTTACCATTTTCTTCCCCTGAAATTCCTCAGGTATAAATCCACCATAAACCTCACAGTGCGTGATCTTCTATGATGCAAATGATAGAAGACTTTAGGAAATATTTGTTAAGTTAAATATACAATGTGATAAGAATATAAGTTTCACCTCTCATTATAAGTGAAAATAATCACCCCAGAGAAACTATAGATTATCCTCTGGAGATAAGGAGAAAGGTTCATAGGAAAAGAGGGAAAATTCCCAACAGAATAGAATAATGAAAGTATGTTCTGAAGATTCCTGTTGTGACTCTGGAGAAGACCCTCATTGTGGTGCCAGGGATTTGTGAATACCCATAATAATCTGAATGCAAATGAAATTTGCCATAAGACTATTATGTCAGGAATGGGGTTGGGCCTCCAGCATGTACTGGCACCAGGAAGGTAAGTCTTATAGGAGATTGTAGTTCACAAATGTAAAAGCAGTTTGCCTTAATTTTCCTCATCTGTAGATATTTTGAGCTACTGACTTGTTCACAAGGTTAATCATTTGCCTCTGTCAGCTAATGATCTCATGTTCAATGTTATATTTTTTGTGGGTGAAGCTTATCAATATGTTTCTGTGCTATCAAAACAATATAATTTTTAAAAACATTTTTTGGTTAGATTTTTATTTTTTCTCTTATAGTTGGTTTACAATGTTCTGTCAATTTCTGCTATACAGCAAAGTGACCCAGTCATATACATATATATATAAAGAATGTGTATATATATGTACATATACATATATATACATATTCACACGTATGTACACACATTCTTTTTCTAACATTATCCTCTATCATGTTCCATCATGAGTGACTAGATATAGTCCCAGTGCTGTAGAGCAGGATCTCATTGTTTATTCAAGCTAAATGCAGTAGTTTGCATCTAATAACCCCAAACCCACTCCTTCCCTTTCCTCCTGGGCAACCACAAATCTGTTCTCCAAGTCCATAAGTTTGTTTCTTTTCTGTAAAAAGGTTCATTTGTGCTAAATATTAGATTGCAGACATAAATGATATCATATGGTATTTGTCTTTCCCTTTCTGACTGACTTCTCTTAGTATGAGAGTCTTTAGTTCCATCCATGTTGCTGCAAATGGCAGTATTTTGTTCTTATTTGTGGCTGAGTTGTGTTCCGTTGTATTTATATACCACATCTTAATCTATTCATCTGTGGATGGACATTTAGATTGTTTCCATGTCTTGGCTATTGTAAATAGTGCTGCAATGAACATAGGAGTGCACATACCTTTTTCAATGAAAGTTTTGTCTGAATATATGTCCAGGAGTGGGATTGCTAGGTCATATGGTAGTTCTATATTTAGTTTTCTGAGGTACATCCGTACTGTTTTCCACAGTGGTTTTACAAATTTACACTCCTGCCAACAGTAAAGGAGGGTGATGGAGAGGGTGTGGAGAAAGGGGTACCCTCCTTCACTGTTGGTGAAAAAGAAAATTACTTAAGTGACTCAAAGAGAGGCTGTAGGCTTTACTCAGTTAATGCAGATTAGGAGAGAATATCAAAGGTAACTTCTAAATTGAAAAAAGATTAGAGTATTATTGAGAGAGAAGAGAAAATCATATGTCCTTATGGTTTGGCTATGGTTCACAGTTTTTTTGTATTTAAATGCTACAAAACTTGCTGTAAAAAGCTGCACAGGTTTTTTTGTTTTTGTTTTTGTTTTTTGGGGTTTTTTTTGCCACAGACTTGGGATTGTTGCTAAAATCTTAACTTGATAAATTAGAATAACCGAGGACCCTCTATCATGTTTGTTTTAGCCCTGTTACTGTGGTAGCAGGGCTTTCTAGCTACACCTGCCGCCCCCCATACATACTCAGTTCTTTTAAAAAAAACAAGTTGAATGAATGAGTAAATGTTTTCTAGTCTTAGCCATTCTCCAAACGCTAGTCTTGGTGACTATCATTTACCAATGTATACAAGTTCCAGACACGACATTTTATTCATTCTTTTTTGACATCTACCTTATATAGTTTATTTGTATACTTATGTGGTCTATGTGTGAGACCATATTTGAATCTCTCCTTTCTCAATCCTATGACCAATCCACCACTCTACCCACGTTATGATTTCTTTCATGAAATGAAATATGTTTTATTTTTAATTCACCAGAATATCACATATTATCACTAATAATTTTAATTGGATTACAACAAGAAGAATTCATTTTTTTAAATTAATGAATTTTATTACATTTATAGGTATATAACAATCATCACCACCTAATTTTATAGCATTTCCATCCCAAACACTCAGTGCTTCTCTCACCCCCTAGCCTGTCTCCTTTGGAAACCATAAGTTTTTCAAAGTCAGTGAGTCAGTATCTGTTCTGCAAAGAAGTTCATTGTATCCCTTTTTTAGTTTCCACATTAAGTGATAGCATTTGATGTTGGTGTCTCATTGTCTGACTGACCTCACTTAGCATGATAATTTCTTGGTCCATCCATGTTGCTACAATTGCCATTATTTCTTTCATTTTAATGGCTGAGTAATATTCCATTGTGTATATGTACCACATCTTCTTGATCCAGTTCTCTGTCAATGGGCATTTAGGTTGTTTCCATGACTTGGATATTGTATACAGTGCTGCAATGAACATTGGAGTACCTGTGTCTTTTCGAGTCATGGTTTTCTCTGGGTAGATGCCCAGGAGCAGGATTGCTGGATCAGAAGCATTCATTTTTAATAGCAAATGTTTCTTCAATTGTTTAAAATAGGTTAGTTTTGTATTTTCAACAAAGGTGATATATCCTTAATTGTAGGTACAATGTTTTTTTCTATGTCCTCAAGACTTTGTACCATCTTGGGCATATAATGGAACATTCAGAATTACTTTTCAAATCATTAACTTTGATTTCCCAGGTGTATAAATTATTTCTGAGTAGCATTTCAAACACTGAAGAATTTGACTTATTTGGCATCTGGATTTGTCTGACAGATGATTTAAAGAGTCTTATAATTATAAAATATGATCATTTATTGAGACAGATGTACATATGGTGCACCTTTTGAAATTAAATGAAAAGTGCCTAAGTCTAACATCTGTTTTGAAGGCATCATCACAGCACATTTCCCAGAAACTACTTGATACTGTCATTGCTTCTGCTAGAAAGAGTGTTTTACCATGTCTGTTCTATAAAAGTTTGTTATTTTATTTCAGAGACATATCTTTATAGATTAGGCTTTATTTTAAAATTGTAAGTGTCTTTTACATCCGTGGGTTTATTAAGTTCAGTTATATATTGTGTTAGGATACAGACTTAGCTGCTACAACAAAATACTCCAACACACAAGGGCTAAAATTCTAAATTTATTTTTCTTGTATGTAGTACCCCAGAAGTGAGCTGTCCAAGTTGCTGAGGAGGCTCTGCTTTCCTAGGTTATTCAGGGTCCCAGTTTCACTCCTTCTATGGTACCATCATCCCCTAGTGTGTTGTACTTGTTTATTTTGTCAAAGCTAGTTTGCCCTTTGTCCACAATCTAACTGAAAATAAAATTGAGAAATGTCCAAAGCAAAGATCATTGTTTTTAAGGAGACAACTTAGAAGTTACTTAACATAAATTCCTCTCCTGTCCTGATACAATGCTATTCTTAGCTGCAAACAAGCAAGCAAGCGAACAACCAAACCAAAACCAAAACCAAAACTGCTGGGTGTGTATCTATAAGCTCAGTGAAGAGTTGACCCGCTAAAACACCAATGATTCTATTATTAAAATGAACATGTAGGGAACAGATATTGGTGAACAGTCTGACTCAGTCTGTTCCTCTGGCCCTTCCATGAGTGCCTGCTTCCTACGTGTAGGCCATACTCTTTCCTAATGAAGTAGTCAACATTCCTTTAGGTTATTCCATCTACATAAAAATTGAGGCTAAACTGTGTTCCATTTTTCTCTTTGTCAAGTCTGAAATTGGCCGTTTGCAGTCTAGTAACTCATAAACTAACTCATAATAGATAATTGATATATGTCTCTGACACCCATTATACCATGGTGGATCTGGAACAGAATAACCAGGATAATCTCCTATTAGTAAAGTAGGAAGAATGGGAGCAGTCACTGCTCCATACACATGACAAAAATATGATATGAATAATTTTAAGATACTTACTCTAGTACTAGACTAAATGGTTCAGCTAGACCTTTGTCTTGATTTCTGAGGGGAAATCTCTGATCTATTTTCCTTAAAATCTCCTGATTCTTCTCTCTGGGCTAGAGTTGGGAATTGTATTATATCCATTATCTTTTTTGTGTGTGTGCAACTAAAATGGACTTTGAGAGTACACTCTTCATGAATACTGTTTTAAGGGCAATTATGGGCTCCTGCTGGTCAGAGTTATCGCTTGTTTGGCAACACAGGCCCTTCAGAAATGTAATGCATTTCTAAGTCAACTTGCTTCCAATAAATTTATGTAAAAGTCACCACAGTCAGATTATTTTATTAATAGTCCTTAAGTCTCTCACATATTTATTATTTACTGTATCTGTGTTTGAACTCTCCTTCTTCCTTTCAATTTAATACCAGCTAGTTTAAGGTCTTAAAATATAGGTATTGAGTACTTAGTTAATTTGACCTTTGTCCATGGGCTACTTTCAATGTTGACTAAAAAGTTTGATTTTCAGAGGGAATTTAAAGAAAGGTTCTGCTGTTTAGATCACAAAGCTGTTGACTTTTCCAGCCCTGTGTGGTCATATACCTCTTTGTCAGCATAGATAGAATGCCACAGGTAGAACGTGTCCCCATTTAAGAAGTCTGCTTTCTTTAATCTTGAGTTTCCAACTGGCCTATTCATACATCAGCTCCTTTATTTCTTACAGGATTTTCTGAAAAAAACAAGGAGCTACCACCACTCACAAATATTCTGAGTTTTCCATCCAGTTTTCCAGAGCAATAGGCTCAGCCAGTATGCTGTCTGCCTTTCACTTTTTCCCAGGTGGTATCTTAGTTTGGGTTGCTATATTAGGATGACATAAACTAGGTAGCTTAGACAATCAGCTTATATTCCTCACAGTTCTAGAGGCTGGAGATCTGAGACCAGGGTGCTAGCATGGTTGGGTGCTAGAGAGAGTCCTGTTCCTGGTTCACAGATGGTTCTCTTCTGGTATCTTTCTAGGGCAGAGAGAGAGCAACTTTCTTGTGTCTCCTTTTATAAGGGAACTAATCCAATTCATGGAGGCTCCATCATCAGGATTTAATTACCTCCTAAAGGCCTCACCTCCAAATACCATCACACTGGGAATTAGGGCTTCAGCACATTAATTTTCAGGGGACACAAATATTCAATCCATTGCAGATTACAAATTTTTCTAATGGCTTTCTTGGGAAAAAAGTAGGTCACTAGCTTCTCAATATTCACTATTTGTTTTCTCATCACCATTTACCTAATTGTTAAAACAAAAACACGTATTTTGAGTATTATATTAGTATCTCACATCTCATACCAAACTTTTACTTGAGATGAGGTACAAGATAAATCTCTATAACAAATGACACCAAATGATCATTACTTTGAATTATATTGACATTTATTTTCTCATACCTATCAGAGGAAAGAGGTCAAGGCTGCTAGAATAGGTCTACTACAGAGAATCATTTGTGAATATAAGTTGCTCACAGGATAATATTCTTGATTATTTTTTTTCACTTTTTAGGCTATACCCGTGGCATATGGAGGTTCCCAGGCTAGGTGTCAAATCGGAGCTACAGATGCCAGCCTATGCCACAGCAATGCAGGATTGGAGCTGCATCTGCGACCTACACCACAGCTCAATATACCTGTTGACAGTAGGGCATATTGTTAACTTCTATATGTATTGGAGACAAAAAAGAGAACATTCAGAGTAAATGACTCCACCTTCAAGGCAATGACTCTGAAGTTGCACCTATCTCTTGTACTCACATCCCATTTGACCCAAACCTAATCCCATGGTTATACATAGCTGCTATGAAGATGGGAAATCAAGTGAGTAGCAGGGAGTCCATGTATGCTAAACTAACAGGGCTCTATATCTATAAAAATAAAGAAAAGAAAGAAAATAAAAGAATTCTTGAGGACATTTACCAACATAAAATATTAATTTAAAAAGTTTTATTGTATTTAATTTCAAATATATTTATTATCATTTACGAAAAGGATCAGTTTTGTCCTATGTTTCAGAATTGAAGCATTAGTAACAAACATCTCTTGGTAGTTACTAGAAGTAGAACATAAACAATTTTTCCATCTTCATGTTCTACTTCTAGTAACCACCAAGAGATATTTGTTATTAATGCTTCAATTCCATCAAAACATAATCAAATAGAAAATTCTTTAAATCTGGAGGAAATAGCCCTATCATAACACTGCAACATTTTTCTCTATGAATTCTTAAAATTATTCAGTTTTATAGGAGTACAATATTTGTTAACTGAGTTTGACTATTTTTCTTAAGCAGTTTATTTAGGTCACTGCACTTTTTATGCTACTCTTTAATATATTCACTACAGAATTCTCAATTGACTGCAAAATGATTAACAGTAGGCTCCCCTGCTGTTCAACTCAGTCATTCATGACTTCACCAGACGGTTTTGCTTTTGAGGCCAATGATTTTTTTTCATATTGTTTCCCCTCCCCTGGATAGAGTCAAGATCCAAAATATGACATTCGTTTTAACTTCATGACTGTAATATAAAGTATTATGCAGGTATATCTTTTAATTTCTGCATAAAGTTAATGACCAGAATGTTTGCTATTAGTTGTGGGTAAGGTGATTTTAAAGTATACCTACTTTCCTCAGTTACTTTCATCACATACTCTCTTGTTTTTTTCTTGTTTTCTATAATTCAAGTATCATTAGGTTTTATCACCTTTTACAATATTCCCTTTTGTTGTCCTATTACTTTTATGAATTTGCTTTATTTAACAATTTTATTTAATTACTTGGTCAAGGTCTGCTGAGGAAAGCATATCAGCTGCTACTCTTCTAATTATTTCTAGTCTACATAAAGAGTACATAGTTTGGGATACAGTTAAACAGAGAAAAACAAAGAAATATTAAACTGCCTAAAAATTTCTCCCATGTTTTAATACAGTGTATTGATCTATCTGGCAGACAAAACATTGTGAAACTTTAACTCTTTCATTGGTCACAGAACATATTCAGAAATTGTTGTAATCTTAGCATATGATCTAGTGAAGCTCATATATTTTAATAATTTACAAATTATTAATTTCTTATATTGATTAATACTTAGCACATGATTATTTTCTTATATCATCTTTGCATGGCCTAGTAAACATTTGTTTACCAGGTATCTGCTTTCCCATTTTCATATAAATTGCCTTCCTCCCCTTTGAAGTCCCAAACCACTATCCCCAGTATTCTCTTGTTTTTGGCTGAAGATGGTATTTAAGTTGTGGGCTTTGGCCATTTGAGTGGTTACTCTGTTTTCCAGGATGTATACATGTTATTAAACTTTTGTTTGATTTTCTCCTGTTAATCTGTCTCATGCCAATTTTATTCTTAGACCATCCAGAAGAACCTAGAAGGGTAGAGGAAAATTTCTTCCCTCTCAAGAAAAGATTAGAGCATTGTAGTAAGAAGGAAAAGAGCCTAAACTGAGTATCTGATTACTGATAATTTGTTGTTGCTGTATCTTAAATGTAAGTGGTAAGAGATAAGGTTGGAGGTTGAGTAGGGGGCAGGTTAGAAGCACACTGCTATCCAATACATAGTGGAATTTTAGAAGAATGATCATCATTGACCCAGTCACATAGTCAATGAGCAAATATTATTGATGTTTTATTCTCTGCTGTGCACTACCTGTGGCGTTTTGTCCAACATGGTCAAGATGATTTTTGCATAAAACTAATTTTTTAGCGACATTTTTGACATATAAAAATTAGTTCCATGATTCAAAGTTATTGCTTTTGTTACTTTTGAGTTCCTATAACTATTACCTGGGGCAAATTCAGAGTCATTTTATGAAAAGCAAGGACTGATTCAGAAAAGGTTCACTTTACCCTTTGTATGCTTTACTGCTCTTCAGTGCAGTAGAAAGTCTGGAAAGCTTCAACACTGACTTCTAGATGTTTTCTGTCTCTAGAAGATAAAGATAGGCCAAAGTCCATGTTATGGGCTGAGTTGTGTCCCACTCAAAATTCGTGTAGTGAAGTCCTAACCCACAGTACCTCAAAATGTGACTGTATTTGCAGATAGAATCTTTTTTTTTTTTTTTTTTGGTCTTTTTGCCTTTTCTAGGTCCGCACCCATGGCATATGGAGGTTCCCCGGCTAGGGGTCTAATCGGAGCTGTAGCCACTGGCCTACGCCACAGCCACAGCAACGTGGGATCCAAGCCGCGTCTGTGACCTACACCACAGCTCACGGCAACGCCAGATCCTTAACGCGCTGAGCAATGTCAGGGATCGAACCCTCAACCTCATGGTTCCTAGTCGGATTCGTTAACCACTGAGCCATGACGGGAAATCCTGCCGATAGAATCTTGAGATGGACAAATACATTTAAAGAAGCTCATTGGCATGGGCCTTAATTCAATATGACTGACATCCTTTCAAGAGGAGGAGATTAGAACATAGACTCAGGCACAGACGGAAGACCCTATGGAGACACAGGGAAAAGACAGCCATTTATAAGCACAGAGGAGAGGTCTCAGAAGAAAAACCCTGCAGACTTGGTCTTTTAGCCTTCAACAGTGAGAAAGTAAATTTCTGTTGTTTAAATGACCCAATCTGTGGCACTTTTGTGGCAGCCTTAAGAAATGAATTCAGCCCTAAAGGACAATGACATAACATCTAAGAGTTCTGAATCCTATATTATTACAGAGTGCTGTGTTCTAAGAAGTCTACTACCCACTGCTTTTTTTTTTTTAATCTGCAGTAGCTACAAATATCTCTCACAATGAGATGTCAGTAGACAATCAACCCACTATGAGGCTCTAAATACTGTGTACCACTTAAAAGCTTATTAATTTCAGAATTAGAAAGGTTTTTGATATTACATCAATGTTTTTTAAAATTGACATGATATTTGGGTCTGGATAATTAATTGATGTGGGTCACTGTCCTGTGTAGGTAAGATCTTTAGCACCATCCCTGGCTTTTACCATCTAGCCGTCAGGGGCATTTCTCCAGTTATCACAACCAAATATGTTTCCCCAGATTTGCAAATATCACCTTGTATGCAAAATTACCCTTGGATAAAAACTGTTGCTTTAGTTTGAATATCTACCTATGCTTTTTATGTATATTTATTATTTGAGTTAGATTACTGGAAGGTGACCCAAGTATGCACCTGCTAGAAAGAATTACTTTCCCTGTCTATATGTATTCACTTTCTTTTTTTCTGACACTTTATTATTTGTTGAAAAATAGTCTAATTACAGTCTTCTTCTCTCAGAGTCATACTTCTAATTATTAGTCACATTGACCTTTTCTGTTGAATAAAAAGAAACAAACGTTTTATCATAAGCCATAAAAGCACTGGCTTTAAATGCTAGTTGCAAAGAAGTACATTCATTATGTACTCCCAAATTAGAATGAAATATCTTTGCAAGGCATTTATTTGAATATGTTTGAGATTCTCCCTAGAAGATTTCTTTATTTTTAATAGAGCAGACAGCAGGCTTTCATGACCACAAAGGTCCTTTATGAAAAAAATAAAATCAAACTTTATTTATTGCTTAATGAAAAGACTTCTGCAGAGCTGGCATGCAATCTCACATCCTTTCTGACTTTAAAAATATGTAAAAGTCAAATTATTTCCAAGTCATTTTTGTGGAGTGTGGTTGACAATGTAGACAATTTTCTGCAAACACTCATCAAGGCTCAGTTCTATAAGAGAGCCTGTGAACTGAAGGGGCTAAAAATCAGCCAGTCTCCATAATTGGATATTTGAATATTTTTGATGTGTCATATCTGACTGCAGTATTTCTTTAATGAAGGAGGTCAGATGTAAACTCAGTTTCTTTGCTGGCTTACAGCCAAATAGGTCTATGTACTGAAGCAGCTATGACCTTATCTTACAATCAATTCTCAAGAAACTCCTCTAGAATCCTTTTAGGGATTGTTTCTGACTGAATAAAGTGATGTTTATATTGACAATTCTATAGTTACAATATATTCTTTATTATGTAATGATTTTCCTCATTAAAAAAATTTTATTCAGATGTTTTCAATAAGGGATTTTAAGATGTGATCTCAATATTGATGATTGGAAAAATAAATTATTATTTAAGAAAAAAGTTTAATTAAGAAATCCAGAGGGAAATTTGAATGGCTAACAGAATACAAGATTAAAGACTTAGAGTTTAAAATCTGCAAGGCTTTGGAAGAATGAGTCATTGAAATAACTCCCAGTTGGTAAGCAAATATTATGATCACAATCAGTATTTCAGTCTTGAGAGTTTGAAAGGACATAGAAGACATGGTCCCCAAAAGAATCATTCTTCATGGCAGGTGAAATTAATCCAGGTTATTGGTTTCCAATATTTTCAAGAAGAGGGCAGCATTAAAAAATAATAAAATAAATTTACTGTCCTATTTATTCATGCATTTATAAATGCATATTTATTGATTAACTACAATGAACTATATTGTTTTAGAGGTTTGGGAACAGAGTAGTGGACAAAAAATTTTCATCCTTGTAGACTTTACATGACACTGGAAAAAAATGCAATAAACAAAAGGAAATTTTAAAATATATTATTCAATATGGTTATAATGCTACATAAAAAGTAAAGCAAGATGAAGGAGATAGTTAGTGCCTGAGTGTATGGTGGTCAGGGAAGTCATCTTTCTTAGGCTGGTTCCTAGGATGACAGCCTGGGGTGAGGATTCTTGTTCACAAGATTTATTTGAGAGAGAGAGGGAGGTATTCTCAGGGGAAAGGAAGTGAGGCAAGTAGGATAGGACTGGGTAAAAAGTTTGTAAAAATGTGGTCTCATCTAGAAATTTTCAGGTAGACCACAAGGGGATCTGGAGCACAAATTGCACAGCAGAGTTGGCTTTTTATAGCTGTCTCACTTAGTTGTTGGCTGAAGTGGTATGGAATGGCCTGGGGAAAAAGCACGCCTATTTGGCTAAAGTCAGTTATCTAAATAAAGGAGATACAGCTGAAGTCTCATCAAGAAAACACTAGAAGCAGCTAGGGAATGGATGCACCAGACTGTAAAAGGGATCTGCTTGGGACTCCAACCATGTCCACTAACATATCAGAATGATAAAGATGATGAGAACATAAGGGAGAAATGTAGCTAATTATCTCGGAAAAGAATGTTCGAGGGAGAGAGAACAATGACTCCAGAGATGCTAGGGTTCAGTTTTGTCAAAGACCTTGATACTGAGACTTGGTTGGCTTGAGGAAATAGCAGCGTGTGTGGCATGATTTGAATCACGTGAACTAGATAGAATGAAAGATGACAAAGAATGAAGGGGGTGAAAACAGACCATGTAGGAACTTGTAGGCCATTAAGTGAGATGAGATGTCATTGGAATTTTTTTTTGAACAGAATGAGAGATCTGGATTTAGTTCTAAAATGTTCACTTTAGCATAGGAGAGATTAGACTATAGAGAGCAAGGATGCAACTGAAGAATCAATATTTACCATTTAAACATCCTTTTTACTAAACTACCACATGCTTTCAAAAAGCTATTGTGACTTTATGAATGCTTTTCAATGATTTTCCATGTGACGACTACAATTGCATTCATATAGATTTTGTGAGCAGGGGTGATATTCAAAGTATTTAGTGAACATTGTTACAAAGGTTGCAACTAATATGCATGGAAGCTGAATTTTAGCCTAACATATAGAGATGATATAGTATATCTTCAGTCTATAGACATTGCTTAGTATAAAATATAGATTTGGAGGCCCCTTATAGTATAACCCCTTAACTTCTCAAATGCTCAAGGCTCCAAAACCAATGGTAATTTTTGACCTATTCAGAAAAAGAAGGAAACTCACTTGAGTCAAGTGCAGTGGTATTCTACGATGGAAAGTAGAGCTTGTCGAAAATGCTAGGTATGGAACATATAGGAAGATTTTAAGTTAGAAAATAAAGGATTTTATAATCCAGCATATTGGAGTCTAAAATTGAAACCTAGGAGTTGAGTTTCCCTCCTAGGTATCTTTTTGAACACTATACTTCCCCTGTAGACCTGCATCACTTTATATGCTAACTACTTGTTTCTTCTATCTATTCTGTAGATTTCATTCTTTCTAAGAGCAATTCTCTTTCTAAATCCTAATCCAAGTCACCCTCGTATTTTTCCCAAATCTTCATTTAACTGATCTTCCTTTATCCATTCTTTTCCTGGAATTTATTCGCCATGCAGTATCCAGAGTAATCTTTTAAAAATAAAAAAACTCAATTTGAATTAGTTCTGCTCCAAAAAGCTCTGCAAAGACTTCTGTTATCATACATAGAGTAAAACCTGATATCCAAATCACGATTTAAAACTCTGGTCTCTGGCGACCTAAATTATTCCACCTTCAAGTAGTCTCCTCCTTATGGATTTAATGCTGGCTATGCTACCCTTCTTGCTATTACTTGAGAAGTCCAGTTTTGTTCCTGCCTCAGAGAGTGCACTCTTTGCTGCCTGAAATGTTTTCTCCTCCATAAAATTGAATTGCTCACACTCTCATTTTAATCTGATTTCTACTTTGAAAGACCTTCATCACAGTAGTCTTCCCTGGCCATCATGTCTGCCTTAGTATCCAAACAGATCCATTGCTCCCTAGAATATTTCCTTATTTTATTTCTTCTTAACCAGTTTCCATTATGTATTTACTTGTTTAAGGTCATTTTCCCTCCATTAAAATAAAAGTCCCCTGAGAGGAGACATTTTGATTCTCTAGTTTATAGTTTAATTCTCAGAGTCTAAAATAGTGCCTGATAGATGACAGATTCTGAAACATTTGCTGGTGTTGTTAGTCTTTTAAGGCTCAAACCTTCACAGATTAATTCAGTGCTCCATCCTGGGGAACAATAGCCTGGTTTGCTCTGAGGATTTTTTTTTTTTTGTCTTTTTGCCTTTATGTAGAGCCGCACCCGCGGCATATGGAGGTTCCCAGGCTAGGGGTCTAACAGGAGCTGTAGCTGCTGGCCTTCGCCACAGCCACAGCAACACGGGATCCGAGCCGCGTCTGCAACCTACACCAC
Source organism: Catagonus wagneri (assembly GCA_004024745.2). Lineage (NCBI taxonomy): Eukaryota > Metazoa > Chordata > Mammalia > Artiodactyla > Tayassuidae > Catagonus > Catagonus wagneri. The sequence continues at coordinate 108,778 of PVHT021183619.1, read as the reverse complement.
ACCTCATGGCAACGCCGGATCCTTAACCCACTGAGCAAGGCCAGGGATTGAACACACAACCTCATGGTTCCTAGTCGGATTCGTTAACCACTGAGCCACGAAGGGAACTCCTCCAAGGGCTTTTTTTGTCCATTAATACCCACCCCCCTTTTTTTTTTCCTTTTTAAATTCTGTGTATGTATTTGTGGGTATATTAACATGTTTTGTGTGCTAAATTTAAAGCTTTTATTCCTCAGTTTAGTAATATATACCCTTACTGAATATTTCCTAAAGAATGCAAATAACTTCCAATCCTCCAGCCCTCGAATAAGGCAAACTATTGGTAAAGGAAGAGCCATACTCCACTGTGCATTTTAACAGAGTAACTGTGTCAACTGCTACGTTACAGTCAATTGAAAGATAGACTAAGAGGATCTAAGTTACACGTTTCAGGGACAGTTTACTGGTAACCACATTAAGTGCTCTAAGTTACAGAAATTTTTATGGCTAGTTTTTCTAACACTGTATCATTTACTTATAGTAATTGAGGCTGGTCAGGAATAAGGATACACTGGAAAGGGATAATGACAGCATATATTGGCTCCAAATCAGTTGAGTGCCTCAAGCAGAATTTTATATTAGTTCTGTCTCTATATTATATCTACAGACACTTGGTGTTCTTTTCAGTAAAGAGTCTAGAGAGGCAAATATAAACAGTTATAGCAGAATTTACAAAAATTTATATAACATCATCAAACAACTTTATTTCCATATTTTTTTAATTGCTAGAGGGACGCCATGATTAATAATATATTTTTTTTTATATTTTTAATGACCTGGTTATATTTAGGAGTTATTACATTAATATCCTATTTGAAATTTGTGGGTATTTTTCTTTCAACCAATGTAAAGAAATTAAGGGTTTATTTTTTAAAAATATCATCGACTGTACAAAATGTGTCATAAATACTTCACAACAAAGAATAATTATAACTCAAGCAGAAGTATAAAACTATGAAAAACCGTGCTCTGCTTTTTGGAGACTGTATTAGACAGTGGACAAAGGGAGCATAATTGTTACATTCTTTGTTGTCTTCATGGAATCTTATTTATTTTACAAGAGCTTTATTGAGATATAGCTCATATACTATACAATGCACCCATTTAAAGTGTGTAATTTAATGATTTTTAATATATCCACAGAGTTGTTCAACGATGAACAGTTTTAAAGCATTTTAATCTCTTTCCAAAGAAATACTTCATTATAAACTCTTTAGCCATCGTGTTTCATATCTCCTAACCACCCCCACCCTTCCTTTGCAAACATTAGTCTACTTTCTATCTTTGCATATTCTGGACACTTCATATAAATGAAATCTTACAACATCTGGTCTTTGATAACTTGATTCTTTCAGTTAATATAAAGTTTTCATTGTTCATACATGTTATAACATGAATCAGTACTTCATTCTTTTCCATTGACAAATAATATTCCATTGTGTAAATGTATATTTTGTTCATCTGTTTATCAATGACTGGACATTTGAGTTGTTTCTGCTTTTTTTTTCCCTTTTTTTTTTCTTTTTTAGGGCCAGACCAGTGACATATGGAAGTTTCTGGGCTGGGGGTCAAATTGGAGCTACAGCTGCTGGCCTACACCACAGCTACAGCAATGTCAGATCTGAGCTACATCTGTGGCCTATACTGCAACTTGCGGCAAAACTGGATCCTTAAACCACTGAGCAAGGCCAGGGATTAAATCTGCATTCTCTTGGATAATAGTTGGGTTCTTAACCTGTTGAGCCACGTTTTAGCTATTATGAATACTCATAAAGTTTTTTTTTTTTAATGAACATATTTTCTTTCTTTTAAACAAGTTTTTAAAAACATGTTTTCTTTCTTTTAAAAAGTTGGTTAGGAGTTCCCATCATGGCACAGCAGAAATGAATCTGACTAGAAACTATGAGGTTGCAGGTTCGATCACTGGCCTCCATCGGTGGGTTAAGGATTCGGCATTGCCGTGAGCTGTGGTGTAGGTCGCAGACGTGGCTCGGATCCCTCATTGCTGTGGCTGTGGCGTAGGCCAGTGGCTATAGCCCCAATTAGACCCCTAGCCTGGGAACCTCCATATGCCACAAGTGCCGCCATAAAAGAACAAAAGGACAAAAAAAATAAATAAAAGAAAAATAAAATGTTGGTTATATAGCAACAAGTAGAATTGCTGAGTCATGTGGTAATTCTGTCTGATACTAATGATATTGAGCATCTTTTCATGTGCATATTGACCTATTTTTATTTAGTGCTTATTCTTCTGCATTGCAATATGCTTTGCTTTATAACTATTTTGATATTTCTATTCTTTGTGATCCGGGAAACCACATATTTAAATTTGTTAGATGTATGTATAAACCAAAATGCTTGCGTACTCATATGTGTGTTTATGTGGATTTATTGTATATATTTTATCTGATATATATAATTTACCCAGATAACTTTTTTTTTTTTTTTGCTTATTTTCCAGTTCTTAATTGTTTCCAGATGGATATCTGGATATTGAGATGTCAGGCCATTATTTAAACAGTATGGCTTAATTACAGATTTGACAAATTTATTGGTAATCTGTTTATATAAACATTAAACTATTTATACTTGGATTTTCTCCACTTTAGTTTTATAATTAAGAAAAGAAATCTAAGATAGTAGTGATTTTATATTGATAGAGATGATTCTAAACATTAGAGTAATAAAATTACTTTAAAAGAGTTGGCTAAATCAACTTAATACTACCTTTTGGCTATTTGAACTTGATTTTGATAGTAAATTACACACAACATGAAAAAAAATGATTCAAACTAATGATTCAAAAAAGTGATTCTGGAGGGCAGGAGCGATGATTTTCTGAATGATATTTAATTGTAGCCAATATCTGGAGCTTGTAGGAAGTACATTTATTTCTAACTAGGGGTGTTTCCGATGGTTCTGTGATGCTATGCTGTCATTTTTTAAAAAGCATATGTGAAATAGTTCAAGCCATTAGTAACAGATATATTTTTTAATCTGCACATACCTGAGATTTGACTTTTTCCATTTAAATCGATACTTAAACAAAATTGTAATCATAGAATTGACATTCCTAACATATTTTATTTATAAAATTTTAGTCTTTTAAATTTTTCCATTTGGATGTAATATAAGCACTTTGTTCCTATGCTAGTTTTTTTTCTACATTAGGTTTTTTGGTTAATTTTATTTATGTTTTTATTCTTTTAGCAATGAGGGTTATTTTCTGTGTCCCTCATTGGAACAATGGAGCATGTGATCCAGGCTTCAGAAATCCATTACTCTTCTCAGTCATTAGAAAAAAGGAAAGACACACACAAAGATAATTTCACTACAGAGACTACATTTATAATAACATTTTTGCCCGAGTAACTGGCAAAATTTGTGCCAAAGCTCTTTTAGAAATTAGAGATTTTACCTAATTTCTTTCACTACTGACTTAAAACTACCACTGCCATTGACAATTCTCAGAGATCTGACTGACTGCAATTCTGTGTTATAGGTCCCCGAACCAAGTAATTAAACTAGATAGGCTTATAACATAGATTATCTCTAATGTTTGCTTTATTCATATACTGTGGTGGCCATTCATGGTAGGAAACTAAAAAAATATACCTGGTTTAGAGTGTAGGCTTTTCAAGTACAGCTTGAGCTTGTCTGCTAAATTTGTCTCTCAATCCTTCCATGTAAGAAACAATTCTCGCACAGTGTCTCTTTGGCTTCAGTCTGATATTCACCCATTGTTATACCTCTTTTTATAGCTTTTCAATAGAAAATGGTGGAAGCATACCTGTAGGAATGAAATATCTCAGATTTTGTGAGCTTGGCCATTGTTAGGTGACAGTTCTGGCCCTCCTGACTTTCTGCATGTCTTGTGAAGAGGCATTGACGACTTTGGTTCTGGACCTTTTTTTTTTCAAGTTTTTATTTATACAGCAAACAGCCTTGGAGGACAGAGATGGTATCTCTCTCTGTGGTAAATGCCTGAATTTTTTCCTAGCCAAGATAATATAGAAAATGGCCTTCTCTAGGGCAAAGTTTAGACAGATTTACTGGGCGCCCCTTTCAGATCTTAGAGTTTCTGAAACTCAAGTTTTCTTAGCTATTATACAAGCCTATTGTGTATGTAGCATATGCCTGGACTGCTTCTCATCACCCCCATGGAATTTGGGGGATAAAAGAATGCAATATAAACATGAACCTAACATGGCCTGCTATGCAGTAAGTAATGAAGTCCTATGTTTTTGATCCAGGTGCCCCATATTTTCTGTCAGCATCTGTGTAACTGTGGTAGGCTAATTTGTTAATGTGCAATAGGTTAAAATCTTATACTCTACAGTTCTTGAAAACCACGTGAGTGTCGCAGATTCGTGCATTTCTTCTTCAAAGGGGTTCTGTGGGAGAATTAAACCTTAATACCTCATTATGACCATTGCATGCAATAAACTCTCTTTTCTCCATTTCATGTAGAATGGTAATATGTAATATTAGACAACTGAGAAAATAGTCAATCATTATTTTCTATGTGGCTTAATTTTCTCATGGAACCCAGTTGAGAACAGCTAAGTATTCCCAAAGTTAAATGTCTGGCTTCCTATCCTTTTTGACCTGTTGGCACTGTGAACATCTTTAGCAAGCTGAAAATTAGGAATCATCCTTCAGGTGGTAAAATAAACATAAAAATTTCCTTTTTCTCAAAAGATTGAATATGCTATTTACTGTCAATATTAGTAGTTTGAGGAAGCAGTTCTCAGGAGATCTCAATGCTGTAACCTTGTGACTTTGATAAGTATGATATGGAGAGGAAATGTTGGGAGTTAAACTCTAGCTGAACTGATGGAGTGAACTTGAAGAAGGCAGCTGTGGAAGCTGACTTTTTCTTTGAAGAAATGATGTTGGAGACTTTCACAGACATTTTGTGTTCTTGCCCTTTTCCCTCCCCTTTAAGGAAGAATAAACACAGCACCATTATCTCTGCAGAAGCCAAAGGAATTTAAAGCAGCTTCAGAAAGCTGACATAATGACATTTCTGAATAGAAGAAATTCTATCATATTCCCTATAGTTAGAAAGTAATATTTATAAATTGATTTTCCCCACTGTATTATAAACCAAACATTAGCTACTAGCACACAGCTGGGTTATGGATGTGGGAGAAGTTTCTCCATGGTAGTGTAGGGGGAAAAAACAGGAGAGCAATTAGGTATATGCTTTCCTTAGTTACACTCACATTTCTTTCACAGTCCGTGATGAAGTTCTTCTGATATGAAATAATTTCATCCTTAACAAGGCTGTTGTTTTGACATCTTTGCATACATAGTTCATAGTCTTTAAATTACAAAGATGCTAGACCTTGGAAAGAAAAAGTGAAAGTATATCTTATAAAGGGACAAATATCTTCTGGCTTCTTTGTCTTTAACTGAAAGCCCTGGGCTCTTTTCTCTTAAAGATTTTGAAGAATAAAGGTAGAATTTGCTTCATATCTATACCTCTTATTTCTGCTGTTGCCATATTTTCATTCCTCTGGCTTTTGTGTTTTGTTTCACTCTCTTTGCTGGAAACTTTTCTGGTGTTCATGTAGGCTGATCTGCTTGCTCCTGTCCCATTCTTCCTAAGCATCAAGATTTCTAGGAAATCTACTTGCTTCTGTATTTCTCTGCTTATATCACTTCATTAGTGCAAACTACAGATATTGATTCATAAAAATTTTGGACCTTACTCTTTGCCTTACTAACTTCTTGGTATTTCCCTTTCTTTGCATTCAGTTATTGTCCATGGCTTGATACTATTCTGTCATTTGAAGGATGCTATTATTTTTTAAAATTTGTATTTTTAATAAATATATAATTGGTATATAATGTAGTTTTAGGTGTACAAAATAATGACTCAATATTTGTAAATATTGTGAAATGACCTCAATAAATCTAGTTAACATTCATCAGCATATATAGTTACACATATTTTTCTTTCTTGCGGTGAGTCCTTTTAAGATCTGTTATCTTAGAGACTATATTTTTTTCATTTTTTTTTTTTTGTTGGTGTTTTTAGGGCCACCCCACAGCATGTGGAGGTTCCTGGGCTATGGGTCGAATCAGAGCTGTAGCCACTGGCCTACACCACAGCCACAGCAATGTCAGAACCAAGAGGGGTCTGCAACCTACACCACAGCTCATGGCAGCGCCAGTTCCTTAACCCACTGAGTAAGGTCAGGGATTGAACCTGCATCCTCATGGATCCTAGTCAGATTAGTTTCCACTGAGCCTCTTAGCAACTTTTGAACACACAATACAGTATTATTAACTATAGTCACTCTGCTGCACATTACACCTTTATGACTTATGACATTTTAAAACTGAAAAATTTTTAACTTTTGACCTCCTTCACCCATCCCCCAATTGTCAGCTCTGGCAACTCTCAACCTATTTTCTGTGTCCATGAGCTTGTATATATATATATATGTATATATATATATATATATATACATATATATTAGATTCTACATATAAGTGAGATGATATGGTAGTTGTCTTTGTCTGACCTACATTACTTAGCATAATACTCTCATTCATCCATGTTGTCACAGATAATAAGATTTCATTCTTTTTTGTGATTGAGTAATATTCCACAGTGTATATAATCCAAATTTTCTTTACCCATTCATCCATAGTTTGTGTTTTATTAATTTTAGTTTTTCAAAATAGTTTAAAATTTAAAGCTAAAGATTAATGTTAAGATTTGAAAATTCTACGTAAGTTCTAGAAGCATCCTCATTAGGTGTAATACTGATATAACTCTACGCAAAGTCATAAATCCTGAGATTTTGGTAATACATGCAATTTAAAATGAGAAGATTTGTGTGTATGTACTTATATATTCTATATGTAATTCAATAGAGAAGACAAATATCTCAAGGATTTTTTGAGAATATTTTAGGGCTTCTTCTATATATTTGGCCCATATTTTTTGAGATGTTCAAAAGTTAAAATGATTTTAATAACTCTATAAAAGACTTGAAAATGTCCCCAAGAACAAAAGTGTAAAGGTATTATAAGAATTAATGAAAGAGAAGAAGGACAATTATATTATGTAAACCATAATTTTTTAAAAAGGTTTATGGAAATTGAAAAAATATGAGGATTTTCAGAGGTTATGTAATTATACAGAGCCAACAACAGCACACATGTGGTTGTAGTGGGATTATATTGACAGTTTTAAGTTTCTAGAACTAAACCTAGTCTCCTAAAGCAGTTAAATCTTTGAAGATGTCAATGACAACACAAGGAATACTCAAACAAAAGCAATACAATTTTTTTAAAGTATACCTTTGTGACTAACCTTTCCAGTCTCTAATCCACTAAATGGTACCCAAGGGCAACAGAGATTGCATGGTATCACCACAGACAGAGACGATAATAATTAAAAGCATTTGTCCTCAGATTCTGAGGCTATGGGAACTCACAATGTACTAATTTGTGTAGCTATTCAATGTGTTTGAAAATGCTTTCAGGCTGTATGTGCTTCAGGGTTAGACAGCAGTAGTAGAGAAAATGAGAACTAACAAATTCTCAAAGACACTCTTACAGTTGGATTTGAGTCATCATTTCTTATTTAGTTAAAATAACCATCATCAAATGCTTGTTAAAGATAGAGAATACTCAGAAAAGAAATGTTACTAATGAAAATGATACCAGTTAAGAGATATTTTGCTCTTGATTGATTGCCGAGTGACATATTATAAGCCAAGTACATGCCAATTACAAGGAAACAGAACTTTCTGAGGGGAAAAAAAAAAGGGACCCATTAGAAGAAATAGTTGTGAGAGTTTTTATGGATGAAGTTGGTCATCAGAATAGTGATAACTCTCAGGTATTACATTGCTGTAGAGTTGCCAAAGAAGTACCTGTATAGACAAGACTCCATCATTACGAACTTTGCATACTAACTTTGCATACACTAAAGACCAGCTGAAATTTTCCTTATTGATTTTTTTCTCTATCATTTTTGTTTAATTGGCTACTTGGACAGTGTTTTACTATTGGCAACAGGTGTCATTTTATGTTTTAAAGAAATTGCTCCATAAAAATTATCTCTAGCTTCAAGAGAGGTATTTTGACCCTACATTATTTCTATAAAATCCATACTTTGGAACAATTACACCTTGAAATTCAAGCCAGCACACACTGCAGTTTCCTTTTTTCATAAAACTTTATGGTGTATAGATCTATTTCAGGAAGAGTTTCTTTTTGAACATATAATAGGCTGATTAATTTCTTTTATTGAGAAGCCCAAATATTTTAGAATTCTGACACCAAAGATATTATTTTTTTATTATTTCAGATTTTGAGTTTATACCAGATATCCAAAGTAAATAAGAGGAGGTACACTGAACCATTGAACTTACCCCTGGGAACCAGAAAAAGATATGATGATAGTTCTAAAAGTGTGATTCAAATCCAGGGAATGAAATTTGTTTCCTTTTCTGTTAACTCTGAACATTCAGAAAGTGCTGAATGTAACTTGAACTATTCTTTCCATGTGGTAGTTATTAAGATAATTTTACCTTTATCTCTTCCTTCACACATCACTTTCTGGTTAATTTATAGTAAGCTCAGCTGAAACAAGAAAATATTTCAAAACATTTCAAATAAACATTAATTCAATAATCATTGAACAGTGTGGATATCAGATTAGATTATAAACTTGAAAAACAGCTTGGATATATATTATTATTTTATTTTATTTTATTTTAATTTATTTTATTTTATTTATTTCTATGGCCACACCTACAGCATATAGAAGTTCCTGGGTCAGGGAATGAATCTGAGCTGCAGCTGAGACCTATGGCCCCTGCTATGGCAATGGGGGATACTTTAACCCATTGTGCCAGGCAAAGCATCAAACTCATGCCTCCACAGTGACGCTAACCACTGCAGTTAGATCCTTAGCTCACTTTGCCACAGCAGGAACTCCTATATTAACATTTTAATGTCTTATTTTTTTTCTCTTAATAATAGCCCCCTTTGGGAAAATATGGTTCTTAAAAGGTAGAGGAACAGGAAGATTTTATAGATGAAACCACTTAGAAACTCTATAAATTGGTTATTAGACTGATTGTTCATAAAAGTAAAGGCAACAAACATCACACTTAGAGGTGAACCCAGTTTCTAAGTTTCACATGAAGTCAGGAAGATGATGACACTGTGCTCCAAGTCTAAATATAGGAAACTCTAGCTAAAGCCAAGAAAAGATTTTTAAAAGTTTAATTATTGGAAAGAAAGAAATAATATCCTTATTAGAGACATGATTATCTATGTAGAAATTATAACGTCTATAGAAAGTTATTAAATGGGTCTCCCCATCACTGGAAATACTTAAATAGAAAGTACAGACAGAAAAAAAAATACCAGTTTCTGTAGGAACAAAAACTTATAAAATACTTAATTTAAAAAGTGGTTTAATTAAAGTGGTTTACCACTTTGGAGAAAATTTCAAAATATTGAATTTATAAAGAGAAAACAAACAAAAAACATGTATGTGTATGTTTACACACACACACACACACACACACACAGTGTTCATGAATTAAGCTACAATAATTAAGTGATGTCGATATTCCCTCAAATTATCTATAAATTGAATGCAGTCTTAGTAAAAGTTCCATCAGGGCTTTTCAAGAACAAGGTAAGCTGGGACCTAATTTTATAGGAAAAGCAGAGGACTAAGAAGAGTCAACACATTTTCTTAAACAAGACACAAAAAACATACTATAAAGGAAAAGACAGTTAATTTTTACTACCTTAAAGTTAAAAACTCTGCACAAATTAAAAAGTGAAGAGAAAAACTGCAGGCTAAGAAGCAATTTTCAGTGCCTATGACTGACAGACTCAATATTCATAAAGTCTTTCCTGGGAGAAAAAAATCTTCAACAAAGGAACTGCAGAAAGATAATCAAGTAAAAGAATAAATGAATTGATATAAATATGTAGTTTCTTTAGAAGGAATTCCAATTGTCAATACTATTTGAGGTAGGCTAAATAATGCCTCCCTCTTTCAGATGACCACATCCTAAAACCTGTGACTTTTGTTATTTTACGTGGTGAAAGGGACTTTGTATATGCGAATAAACCAAAGATCATGAAATGGGAAGATATTTTGGATTGTCTGAGTGGACCCAATGTAATCGTAAGTTTTTTTTTTTGTTTTTTGTTTTTTGTTTTTTTTTAATTAGAGGAAGGCAAGAGGGTTGGAAAGCGGTAAAAAGTATGACAGAAGCAAGTGGTTAGAGGGATTGGAAGAAGGAGTTACAGGCCAAGGAATGCAAGAAGATAGTAAGAAAGAGGCAAGAAAACAAATTTCTCCCAGAAGTCTCCAGAAGTGACGCAGCTCTGCCAATTCCTTTTAGAATTCTGACCTTCAGAAGTGTAAGAAAACAGATTTGTACTGTTGCAAGATACCAAGTTTGTGGTGATTGGTTACAGTAGCCATAGGAAATGAATACAACATTTCTTCCTTTCTTGTAATCATTTTTATACTTATTAGCCAGGCAAATAATTACAAATCTGACGATAGCATGTTTGAGGACATAGTGAGATGAGAATTTTTACACATTCTGATGGGCATAGGTTGAGTCCAAAATGGTGTAGGCATTTTGGAGAGAAAATGCTAATGACCTAGATCTTCTTCCAGTAAGAAGATACCACAGAGAAATTTACATATGGTGCAGAAGGGAGTCTGATAAGCATGCTCATTCCAGAGTTATTTGTAAGAAAATTAGGAAACAACCAGAATGTTCATCAATACTAGAAAAAATACACAGCAATTTATTTCTAAAATGGGAAACGCTGCAGCCATTTGAATAAATGACCTAGAAGTACAATTATTAACAGAGGGGAAATAAGTTACAAAAAAGGTTCAAAATACTGTTATTTATATTATTATATGTATTTCCATAAAAATACATATATTACCTGTGAATATGTGAACATTAAGTAAACAAATAAAATATTCGTGTGAATAATAGATGCCCAAAATACGATAGTGGCTACTTCTGAAAAAAGTGTCAGAGAGTAACACACAGGTCATTCACCTCTGTTTATATTTTATATCTTAAAAGTAAGCTGAAATACACATGGTAAAATTAAAAAATTTTTAAAACCTGATGTTTAGTAAATATATACTTATGTTATCCTCTACATTTATATGTACATATGAATAGCTTCACAATTTAAAAACAAAACTGATCCTCTCTTAAAACTCAACCTCAAAAGCTTTCTTTGAAAAATAATGTTCTTGATTTGTTGTCTTAGAACATCAAATTTAAAAATGATAAAGGGGAGGACTTTTCGATCTCTTAAAAATAGCTTAATATCCTTTCCAAAATCATTTTTTTCAAGAGTGATATAAGATATTGGAGTTGATTTTCAAAGAATACATAAAACAGTTGAAAAATTCAGTAGAGACTAGAAGTATGGCCCTGGCTTTACCAGACCAAGCTGTACAACACCAGGCAAATCTACAAACAATTCTTTCTAGTGCTAAGATCCAGTGACCTGAGGTTCCTTTGTAAGATGCAAGGGCAATCAGAAGAAGGATATGATGTACCTGTCAAAAGAAATAAAAACAACTGTTTTTGGAAAAAATCTAGTTGGTAGCTATTACAGTAGATTTGTCCAGAAATTTATTCCCACCTCCCTCTAGTCACATAATGCTTAGGGTTTATTTTTTGAGACATCTGAAAATAATCTTGGAGCCTTTTTAGGTTTCAGGCAAAAATGATAAAATTGAAAAAATCCTTTTCTTTGCTAGTGAATATTTGGTTGGCAGATTAAAAGTTTAAACTGAAATGTCCTATATTACTGGAAGAGAAACTGTTCAACTTCAGATTTAGTTCAAGTATTTTTCTTACAGTGGAGCTATTACAGTTTAGAAAACGATTGCTGTTTAAAATGCCATCCCATACCTCTTTAATTAAAGTAGCAGTATACAATCAATCTGCTCCCATTAATGAATTTTTAACGATTAAAATCTAAGCTGTATGACATTCAGTTTCATTTTTTTTTTTTTTTTTTTTTTTTTTTAGAAAGCATGCACAGGCTTCTAGAGATTTGAATAGGGAACCTAAAATTCAGGGCTTCAGAAGTGATAGTTCAGACACAAACTAAGGGAAAAGAGCAAAAGAAAGTAAACAAGACACAGAGAGACTAGCAGCAGAGAAAATAAAAGTGAAAGGAAGTGATAAAAAGAATGACAGTTAAACAGAAGGGTGAAGATGGGATGGTGGATGCGAATGTCAGGAATTTGTGTGAGTGATGTGATGACCCCAAGTAAATGAACACTCCTGGTTAAGGTCCTGGTGAAGTGTGTATCTGGGGAGGAATGTTATATCTCTCTTAGCATAGAGCCCACACAAATCTATTTGGAGTCTGGAAGGTGAGTATATTTCCTGTATTCACTTCGATCTAATTTTCTATGATTTCAGATCATTTTAAATATTCAATTATGATGTCATTCACATTATCAATATGGCAGATTCAGGTGATGAAAGATGAGAGGCAGAACAAAGTGGAAAAGACTAGAATAGTTCAAAAGAATTAAGCTATACAAATTTTGGGAAAAAAGCACAATTTTACAGGTGCCAAAATCAGAAAGTCAGTTAAGAGGCTTGAGGGTTGGGGCGGGGTAGAGAGAAAGGTCATGTGTTGTCAGGATTAAACTGACCGCTCCATACTCATCTAATATCAAGAAACTGAGTAAGTCTTACTTCAAGAGAGTTAGAGCCAACAGAAAAATGAAAAATCCCGAACAAAGGATAATTTCTCCACAGCTTAGGAGTTTCAAGGCTTCTCTCATTATTGTTTATCTCTAGTTGTATGTTTTGTTTTACTTCTGTTCTTGATTACATTTTCTGCTGGCTCATTCTATTCGTGAACCAACAGACTCAATATGACCTATCTGAGATGAAAATTGATGAATCTTCTCTATGTCTTTTTTTGTAAGTCACATGAGAGATATTCTGAACAGCTAAATTCATCTTTGGGCCAGATACTATCATATCCATTATCCTCACCGTAATCACTACCATCATTTATTATGTGCTTATTATATGCTATGTACTTATTCTAACATTTTACATGTATTAACTCATTTATTATTTATACTGCTTTAAGTTAGGTGTTATACTATTATTTCTGTTTTGTAGACATAAAAATTAAGGCATAGTTAAGTAACTTGGTGAAGGTCACAGCTATTTTGTGTAGAGGCGAAATTTCAATTCCAGAGGCAGATTTCAGAGCCCATGGCCTTCTCCTCTATACTGTACTACACTATTGCATAGGTCGGCTGTATATCCCTTGTCCATTCAGGAAATGTAGGCTTATGTTACATTCTTCTCTGATCACTCAGTGTGGGTAGTGGCCAGGGATTTCCTCGAGCGTGTGTACAGATGAGACAAGTAATGACCAGACTGGCATCTCCTAATATATTAAAAGAGGTTATGTTTCTATAGCAAGACCAGTTGAAAACTTAAAAGACCAGAGGGTAGCATTACCTTGATGGAGTCAGCCAGGGCTTAGACCTTCTGAGTGGCTCAGAGTTAACTGGACTGAAGTATAGAAACTGCAACACCAACTTACAGATTTGCAATGGGTTATGAAGAGTCTAGTTATAATCAGAAGAGTGTCTGAAGAACAAGAAGAATTAGCTATGTAGATAAAGTAAATGTTGGACTCAGTCTACTTAGCATTATGAATCAGTCTTTTCATGGAAAAATACCTACCATGTCAATTGAATATATAGTTGTGATGATGCCTTCCCCTAGAATAGTTTCTAAATCAGCACTGCCACTGTCTCTCTTTGACACTTCAAATTCTAATTTAGTATGTTCCTTTTTCAAACTGCTCACTTAGGTGTCCTTTAAAACACAAATTATCTCAGTGATGACTTTGCTCAAGCCTGAGACTGACTTTTTTCTCTAAGGTGACTTTTCTTATTTCTTACATCTTACGTACTAATTTTATAATTTAACTCCCAGAGGACAACTCACTTTGCTTATGTATATGTTATATAAGTTCTTTCTCTGGTTATCCTCAAAGTAATACTTAAGGAGGTTCTATAGAGGTATAAGGAATAAGAATACAAATTTTAGATCCAGATGTAGCTAGGTTTGAGTTTCTTATTACTACATGTAACTGTCTAATCTTGTGCAAATTTACAAAATGCTTCTGTGTCTGTTTTTGTAGCTAAAAAATTCAGAAAATAATAGGGCATATATTAAGGTGTCATAAAAGAAATTGAATATATTTCTGCAATTCTCAGTAGATGCAATAAACTTTCAATAGATGGGAGATATTATTTTTCATCCATTTTTAAACTGAAGTATAGTTAATTTAAAATGTTAGCTTCAAGTGTACAGCAAAGTAATTCAATTACATTCTTTTTCATATACTTTTCCATTGTAGATTACTGCAAGACATTGAATATATTTCACTGTGCTATACAATAGGTCTTTGTTCTTTTTCTGTTTTATATATATTAGTGTGCATATGTTAATCCCAAATGCCTAATTTATCTCCCTCAACCTCTGCTAAGCAGAAGTATGTTTTCTATATCTGTGAGTCTATTTCTATTTTGTAAATAAGTTCATTTATATCATTATTTTAGATTCCACATGTAAGTGATATCATATGGTATTTGTCTTTCTATAACTTACTTCACTTAATATGATAATCTTCTGGGCCACTCATATTGCTACAAATGGCATTATTTCATTCTCTTTTTGGATAAGTAATATTCCATTGTGAATATATACCATATCTTGTTTATCTGTTCATGGACACTTGCTTTCATGTTTTGGATACTCTAAATAGTGCTGCTATGAATACTGAGGGTTTGTGTATCTTTTTGAATTATAGGTTTTTCCGAATATATGCCCAGAAGTGGGATCACTGGATCATATGTTAACTCAAGTTTTTAAAGGAAGTTCCATACTGTACTCCATAGTGGCTGTGCAAATTTACATTCCCACCAAAAGTGTAGGAAGTTTCCTTTTTCTACATACTCTCCTCAGCATTTATTATTTGTAGACTTTTAAATGATGGCCATTCTGACTGGTGTGAGGTGATACTTCATTGTAGTTTTGATTTGCATTTCTTTAATAATTAGTGATATTGAACATCTTTTCGTATGCCTGTTGGCCACATGTATGTTGTCTTTGAAGAAATGTCTATTTAGGAATTCTCGTTGTGGCTCAGTGGTTAACGAATCCCACTAGGAACCATGAGGTTGCGGGCTCAATCCCTGGCCTTGCTCAGTGGGTTAATGATCTGGCATTGTTGTGAGCTGTGGTGTAGATTGCAGACGTGGCTTGGATCCCGCGTTGCTGTGGCTCTGGCATAGGCTGGCGGCTACAGCTCGGATTAGACCCCTAGACTGGGAATCTCCATATGCCATGAGTACAGCCCTAGAAAAGGCAAAAAGGCAAAAAAAAAAAAAAGAAAGAAATCTCTATTTAGAGCTTCTGCCCATTTTTTCAAATTGGATTGTTTTTCTTATGTTGAGTTGTATGCGTTGTTTATATATGTTGTATATTAACCCCTTATTCATCATATCACTTGAAATACTTTCTCTCATTCAGTAGGCTTTTTGTTTTATCCTTTGTTTTCTTTGCTCTGCAAAAGCTTTTAATTTTAACTAGGTCTCATTTGATTATTTTTGCTTTTATTTCCTTAACTTTAGGAGGCAGATCCCCAAAAATATTACTGCAGTTTATTTCAAAGAGTGCTCTGCCTATGCTTTTCTCTAGGGATTTTGTAGTATCTGATACTATGTTTAGGTTTTTAATCCAATTAAGTTGTAGGATACAGAATTAATATACAGAAATCTATTTCATTTTTATACATTAACAATGAACTCTCAGAAAGAGAAATTAAGGAAACAATCCTATTTACCATCACATCAAAAAGAATAAAATCAGTGCTCTGAAATCTGCAAGACACTGATTAAAGAAATTAGAGAGAACACGAATATTATACCATGGAACATTATACCATGTCATTGGATTAGAAGGATCAATATTGTTAAAATGACCATACTACCCAAGACATTCAACAAATTCAATGCAATCTCTATCAAAATACCAATGGCATTTTTCACAGAACTAGAACATATAATCTTAAAATTTGTATGGAAATTTTTCTTATGTGATAGAATTTGACATGGATGCCTTGGTGAAGCAAAGTTAATTTCATTGTCAAAGTATATATCTATTTTTTTTTCTTATTTTTAAATTATGTGTAGATGTCTCTCCTTCAAGACATGTGAAAGGCTTTTTTAAATCAGTTTACTCTTAGTACCTGCATTGAACTAAATATGCAAATGTCATTGAGCTTTTCTGGGGAGGCTTACTTCTGGTCAGTTTAACTTTTTGGTGGTTAGAGCAGTAGGGTCATGTATCAGTTTATTTATTGCTGTGTAACAAGCCATTTCCAAATGTAGTACCATAAAATAACAACAAATTATTTGTTACGATTTTGTGTATTAATGGAGCACATTTGGATGGCTCTGTGTGGTATAGCTCTGATCCCTTTTGTGACTGTGTTCAGCTGGGAGTTTGACCAGGATTGCAGTGTGCAAGACAGCCTCCTATTCTTCAGAATCTCTTGCCATGTGACCTCTCATTATTCATTAGTGAGCCCAATTTCTTCACACCATGGTCACCGACTTGCAAGAGAATAAGACTCAATGTGCAAGTGTTTAACAAAGTCTTTTGGTTACATTATCTTTGTCACTAACCCTTTGGCCAAAGCATATCTCTGACTAAGCCCAGATTTCATATAGGAAGAGATTATATAAGAACATGAATACTGGGAAGCATGGTTCATTAGAAGGCACCACTCTAACAGTCTACCATCAATAGCGCTTTTTAAATCAGTTTACTCTTAGTACCCACATTGAACTAAATATACAAATGCCTTTGAGCTTTTCTGGGGAGGCTTAGTCCTGGTCAGTTTAATAACTTTTTGGTGGTTAGAAAAGTGTCCACTAATAGCTTTGTCTACTGATGTCTATTCAGTAGTAGACATTAAATTAATGATAACCTAGCAGTGAAGTTTTCCACTGAGACTGGATAACTAGTTGTTGAAATGTTACATAGATGTTTAGTAGCTTGTTTGGACATTGAAGTAAATGAAAACTTTGGTCTTCCATTTTTAGGGTTTTTAACTCTGAGTATTTATTGAATATTTCTAATGTTATAAGCACTCTGTTTAATAGAGGATGCAAAAGTATGTATTTGAAGCCAGAAAAACTTGTATTAAAATAACAGCTGTACCCCTTATTGGCTATATTTAGTGGCCAACTTGTTTGATCTTTCTTTGCCTTAACTTTTTCACCTGGAAAGTGGAAAGAACAACACATACCTTTCATTGTTGCCATGTGAAATAGCATAAGGTA
This sequence comes from Catagonus wagneri, assembly GCA_004024745.2. Classification (NCBI taxonomy): domain Eukaryota; kingdom Metazoa; phylum Chordata; class Mammalia; order Artiodactyla; family Tayassuidae; genus Catagonus; species Catagonus wagneri. The sequence continues at coordinate 91,293 of PVHT021183619.1, read as the reverse complement.
TATAAAATAGCTAGAAACAAGTAGATGCTCAATAATTGTAAGAAGACTCGAGGAGCATCCTGTCTAATCAAGGAAATGAAAATGGCTCCAAACAGTTATTTAGCATTTAGGTTTTAAACTATTTGCTAAATTAAATTGCATTGTTGTGGATCAAAATAGAAAATAGATATTTATTAGGAAATACTTGAAATAGTAATATTAAACTGTCTCATTTTACTTAAATATATTGACTTTCAGTGTTGCTAGTATAGTCTGAATACCCCTGTATGACTTTTCTCCTTTTAAATTTCTTAATTTTTTTGGAACAGAGAATGAAAATTCATCCTATTCTAAAATATTAATGGAGAGGTCCAATCTCTGTTTCCCACTCTATGTCTGAGTGGGACATTATTAAATAGATAATGATCCATATATGTTCCTGACAAGAAAAGAATAGACATGGGTTAATGCTACCAAAAGCCACCCCAGGCCTCTAGTACCTTGTATTTCCTCAATCATTTTTATCTCCTTAATTATGTATGAAAAATGGACTTTAAAAAGTAATACTATATTACCTCTTCAGTATCCAAGTACATTTTTAGAGATGCTGAAGGAGAAAGGACTCTAAGTTGTCAACAAAGCTCATGGAATAGTCACCTGGGCAATGCATGAAAGGACTGACAAAGAGGCTAATGTTTCAGAAGATTAGTACTACAGAGGAAAATATTGCGGAATCACTAAGTATGGCTGAGTTCAAACAGCTTAAGGGCTTTTCATGTTTGATTCCTATTCCCCTCCATAATGTATCCAGGGATCATCACAAAGGTGGATTGAAATGTGTTCTGGAATAAAACTCTCTTTTTGCAGGACTTTTCCCTCTTCGGGAAACTTTGATTTATTAACCTTTGTTTTCAGAAAAGTGCATCTTTGTTTCACATTTCCTAGGTGATGGATTTTTCTCTTACATGAATCTGTACCATCGGGTTGCATTAGTCACACTGCATTATGTTGTACTAAATCAAGTAATACACTGTGACTATTAATGTTGTGATGTGTAAGAACATGTCTCACTCGGGATTGGGGAAAATGCGATTTTCTGAAAACAGCTGTCTCTGCATTTATTCAATAAAACTTTTCACCTTGGAAACTGTGGTGTTTGCCATCTAAGCATTTTCATTGGCAATTCTGAGGTAAGCATTTTTTTCCCTCTAGTGTCATTAAATATTCATGATTCCACTAAAACTTTGAATAACAAAGTAAATTATGATGATTACAGTGAATGCCTACCATCTCAGTATTTAGATAAATCAGAGAGAGTGCATTCAAAACGTTCAAGAACAGATCTTTCCAATGGATTGATCACCATGAATCAGTAGACTTTTGTATTGATCTTCTAACTGTCTGTTGCCACCACATCACTCCCTTCTGTAAGATGATTTATAGGCATCAGGGGAGCAGGCTTCACAAACATATTTTATCTCAATGTTACCAAAGCCTCACTTCGCTATTGCCCTCTGTCTCTCTATTCAGAAACTTCATAGCCATTGTTCTAAGATCATGAGCAGTTCCTCCATCAAGAAAATGTACACAAAAATTGATGCTTTAATTCTGTTAGGAATAAATTTATTTATTCTAGGGCAATAAATTGTTCTTTAATTTCTGTTAAATGAAGAATCAGTATTACTGCTTTGTTTTTGGCCTACTGAGATACCAAAAATACCAGTGTTCTCAGTGTTTTGTAAATTTTTATTTTTTAAAAAAATTTATGGCTGCATCCACAGCATATGGAAGTTCCCAGGACCAGAGATCGAATCTAAGACAGAGCTGGAACCTATGCTACAGCTGGGCATAGGATCCATTGCACTGGGCTGGGGATGGAACCCTCACCTCTGCAAAGGCTCAAGCTGCTGCAGTCAGATTCTTAACCCATTACACCACAACAGGAACTCCTGTAAATATTTAACCAGTCCCACTTCCATCATTTTTCTTTCCTTATTTTAAGGAAATCTTTCCTTATTTATTTCTACGACTGCTTGAATGTTACCTTCATCATAATTAGGCTGAACTTGTATTTTACAAATACAAATTTTCAGATTCTTAAATGAGTATCAAAAAAATTGAACAAAAACAAAACAAAATCCTCTAAACTGTTTTTTTAATTTCCCTTATTTTTCCATTTCACTTTTTCATTTCCTACTATTTCCTGATTTTCGTTTGGCTTATATATAATAACACTATATACATAATAAAAATAAATATTTCCAGGTGCTTGCATGTCGGATGATGATAATTGCTGGGGAAAAGAAATAAAGAATAGTTAAATTTGTAGGGAGTGCCGTTAGGTGACACGAAGTTTCTAAATTATATCTAAATGTTAGGATACTTCCAATCAAGGCTAAATATGGACAAAGATCCCTCTTCCCTTAGGAAGGTGGAGTTGGGATGAAAATCAGAAAATATGACACCAGGAGTTCTGGTTGTGGCACAGTGGGTTAAGAACCTGAGTAGTATCCATGAGGATGTGGGTGTGATCCCTGACCTCACTCATTGAGTTAAGGATCCAGCATTGCTACAAGCTGTGGTGTAGGTCACAATGCAGTTAGGATCCAGTATTGCTATGGCTGAGGCATAGGCTGGCAGCTGTAGCTGCCATTCCACCCCTAGCCTGGGAACTTCTATATGAAAATATGACACTAAACCCCACCTTCCCTAATGACTATCCTTCCCATTCATTTTTCTTCCCATATAACCAGTTTGCCAAAGAAACTCAGTGCAGCCACTCATCTAAGTCTGCCTGCTCTCCCTTTGAGAGTGTACTACCTCTTAATAAATTCCTACTTTGATTTCCTGAAAAAATATTAAAAATAAATAAGTATAAATTTTGCTTCTAGGTATAGCAGAGTGAACAGAAACTTACTCTTCCTTCTCTTTCTGAATGCATTGAGAGGTATATATACCCACACTCATATGTTGCCAAACCAAACTTGGGTCTGGTTGCCCATGCAGTAAAGTCAGTCTACCTACATGAGCTTGTGGTAAAGGAGAGTGCAGTATTTATTGCAGGCTGCCAAGCAAGGAGTCTAGGGGAGCAGCACTTAAAAGATTTGAACTCCTTAAAGGTTTTTGGGGAAAGGTTTATAAAGACAGGGCCAGGGAGGGGGTTTTGGGACTAGTTGATTAGTTTGTGGACATTCTTACAGTCGGTTGATGGTGAGGTAATTGGGAGTCAGCATAATTGACCTTCTGGTTCCAACCAGTCTGGGGTCTGAATGCTTGTGGGCAGCATACAGTTGACTTCTTCCACCTGGCGGGGGCTTCAGTATCCACAAGACAGCTTGAAGGACATGGCTCAGAATATTATCTATAGTCCTTGAGAAGAACTAAAGTTCCTTGACTTTGTTGAATGGCTAAACTACTGTTATTTTTTCTTGCTTGATTGTTTTCCTTTCTTCTGCATTTTCCCACTTCTCTGATTAAATTTATTTTTTGAAGGAAGTTTTTCTACAAAGTCAGGTAGAAGACGTGTGTGGGGGATCTATTCTGGGAAGGCCCCCTAGGGTCCTGCTTAGTTGCACATATAGGCATGAGTGTATGGCAGTTAAAAAACAAACATATGACAGGAGAAATATCTCTGCAGGAGAAAAAGAGAGGAAATCCATAACTTGAAATACATAGTGGGCATATGGCCCATAGGAAAAAAAGATTTAACTCAAGAATTAAAACAACCTCAAGTCTTGGTCGGAAATAAGAGGATGCAGTGGCAGGCGTCCAGAACTGGGAGCCTGGCCTATGCTTGCACAGGAGTACCACCCAATATATCATTATCAGTTTCACCTAGAGAGATGGATTCAGGCAAATGTGAACCACAAGACAGGAAAGATTTGCATGGTAAAGCCCACATATGATGAGCATTTTCACAAAAATTAAAAGCATACCAAAAATAAAACATTATGTGAAGATTTATAGAGAAACTAAGCAGGATAATTAAAGCTTGCAGAAAGACAAATAGCGATGCTATATGAAAAAGGCATTAAAATACACATGTATATAGCTATTAAAGAGAGAAAATGTCCTGCAACAGTAACAGAAATTATAAAACAAAGACAGACAGATGTGTGAAACAATGAATTATATAAGCCTAAGTCTTTAAAATGAAAAAATATACTCTTTGATGGGATGAGGTCAATAGAAGGGGTGAATAGTAAACTCTCCTCAGCTGAGGAGGTATATTTAAAGGTAAAATAAAGCAAACCACACAAAAACAACAAAGAAGTGCAAAATATGAAAGATTAGTTAGGAAACAGGAGATAGGCTGATAAATTCCAATATATATGATAATATACAATATAAATATAAAGGTAATTTTTAGAATAAAGAAGAAATAAAGAAATGATTCCCAGAAACAAAGAAACATAATTCTTCAAATTAAAAATGTTCAGTGAAAGCTGAGCAGGATAAATTTAAAAGTACATACTGAGAGAAAACAATAACCTGAATAACATCAATGATAATCAGACAATCTTAAAAGAAAGAAGAGAATATTAAGATTACTTATAAAGGTAGAATGACTCCATTGACAGAAGTCTTTTCATCCACAAAAATACATGCATGAAAACAAAGAGCTGATGGAAAATGACTGTCAACCTTAAACTCAATCCCCAATTAAACTATCATTCAGAAGTGGCAGTAAAGATATGCAAAATTTAAGAGTTTATGACTCTTAGACTATGACTGAAAAAATCCTAGAAGCTTTGCTACAGTGTAAAGGAAATGAGTCAAGTAGAAAAAAGGTATGGGCAAAGTGCATGGAGCAAGGTGTACAAATGAAGTAATAAATTAGATGTCCTCTAAATATTTATTATAAGATTAAAGGCAGTAATATATGAACAAATTGAGATTAAAATAGGAAACTCTAGTTAACAAAAAAATGAAATAGATTTGTAGGACAGTTCAGGTAAAACTTAAGTTGTATTAACTTTTAACTTTATTCTGTTTGGGTAGGGAGCAGAGATAATGATTAATTTTAGGTATTGTTTACAAAGTATGTGAAAGAAGAATGTTATAAAGTAAGAGTTAACATGAAAGAAGACAAATTACATATGTACATTTTTAAACTGTTAGTGAATAAATGTGTCAAGAAAGGAGGAAAGAATAAAAAGTAATAATTATCACAAATTATTAGAAATGATTTGAAATATATTTATAATCACAGTAAATATAACATTCACATATTACAAACTCACATATTAAAAGAGAGACTCTCAGGAGTTCCCGTTGTGGCTCAGTGGGCAGACAATATACCTCTGAGGATGCTGGTTTGATCCCTGGCTTCCTTCGGTGGGTTGAGGATCCAGTGTTGCCACAGGTTGTAGTGTAGGTAGCAGATGTGGTTCAGATCTGGTGTTGCTGTGGCTGTGATGTAGGCCAACAGCTGCAGCTCTGATGGATCCCTAGAAAACAGAAAAAAAGACTCTCAGAACAATCCATATGATTGGATACTATTCTTTGGTTGAAAGAAAAAAAAATTATATGTATATTTCTGTGGATTAATCTCAAGAACCTATTGCTGAGGGAGAAAAACAAGTATATTTATTTTACAATGCGCTGCTGTTGTACAAACAATATACATGGACAGGAATACTCTGTGCAGTCTGTTCAGCTACAACTCATGTTTTTGTCATATCAATTAACATATGTGACTGGTGACTACGAAAATAATGCAGATGTCGCAGCAATACATAAAGTGATTTTTTCCTCAACAAAAGCCAAGTTATGTATCACATATTTTCTGAATTGTCAGATATCAAAATATTCTATTTGGATCCCTGTTTGTAGCTATTTGGTCTATATTCTATCTTGGATCACTGTTTGTAGCTATTCCACAGAAGAATGTGGCAGAAAGAAGTGGGAACTTTCCTAGAAAGCCTATATTCTTGGGTTTCATGTCCTTCATTCTCTTTGGCAAACTTACATTCTATTTACTACAATGAAGTCTATGCTATCGAGCAATTTAAAAATTGCCTTTTGATGTGTTGCTGAGGCAACTAAGGATATAAAGTAAATGCTCAGTTGATCACAAGTGTGGTCTCATGAAGTGAAATTGGCTAATTATAATTTTGCCATTAATTGGAATCCATCATGAGCATTGTGTTCTGCTTGCATTTAACTTGTGGGTATTTTTTAAACTCAGTCCTGGAGTTCTTGTTGTGGTGCAGTGGGTTAAGAATCAGCCAGCAGTGGCTCAGGTCTCTGCAGAAGTGTGTGTCTGATCCCTGGCCTGGTTCAGTGGGTTAAATGATCTGACATTGCTGGATTCAATCAGATTCAGTCCCTGGCCTGGGAACTTCCATATGCCACAGGTGCTACCATAAAAAGAAAAAAAAATCAGTCCTTGGAAAACCTGCTATAGGCTCTTGCCTTCACTTGGACTACTTTTCTGCTGCCTTGTAAACTCCAGTTCTTGCTAGAAAGTAAGCATTCTCTTTTCGGATCCTAAGCTCACTCCTTGGCGTTAGGACAAGTGTTTTTTTCTTGAAGTCGAGTTAAACCTTAGCTACTATCTTCTGTCCCTGCCTTGTGATAATTAACAGTTCTGCACCTGACATGAGCACTCATGTACTCTAAGTTCCCATAAGCTCACTCCACTTACACTTCAATAAGTTGTTTATACAATTACTTATTTTTAGACTAATATTAGGGTAGCCATTGAATTATTGAGGCTCAGATACATTGCAAAAATAAACAGCCCAGAAATGGCACTGTCTGGTGACAACAAAGGCTTCTCTCTCCTGCTGCATGTACATTCTAGGTCAGTTGTGGCTTTGTTCCAAGGCTGTGATCCACACACTGTCTTCAATTTCAGACCCAAACTAAAGGAATAACTTTGATCTGAGACATTGTCGACCTCACGTTTGAGGGAAAACAGAACATAATAGAACCTTTCAATTTCCTCTGAAAATTTCCTCTTAGAAAACCACCGTATCACTTCTTTCCCATTTCATCAGCCAATGCAAGTCACAGGACAAAACTTGATGTCAATAGCTGGTAATGAATAATTCACCCAGAGTGAGAAAGCAGAAAGTATTTTGAACAACTCAAGTCTGTACTTTATATTCTTTATAGTAAGTATACTTTATATTAACAATTCTATAGCTATGTCTCAGTTCAATTTCTCTTGTACCACCAATATTTCTATAACAAGTCATCTATTCCTTTCTTGTCTTCTCATCCCAATAAACCAAAGAGTCCTCCTAACTGACTCTGAAATATTTTCATATATGTGTTCTCTTCTTTATCTTTACCACTCGAACATTTCCAGGCTGTTATTATACCTTTTGGAGAGTTACTCACATTTCCCAAATAGTCCCTTTGCCTCAGTCTTGTACTCCTTCACATCTGTGCTCCACACACCCACACATTGATGATACCAATCATCTGTTGCATGTCTCCCTTCTTGTGTAAGCCCTGTCTCCTCTCCAGCTTCACTCTTGCTCCCCCGCTGAATCGCTGCAGTACTCTGAAATGGCCTTTCACATCACCTCCCACACCATTCATTCATTTGTATAACTCCTACTCACCTTGTGAGACATCTCAACCCCCTTGAAAAGCCCTTCCTAAAACTCCCAGGCTCTTGGATATCCTGTAATAGCATCCCACTCTTGCTCCACTTATATCTGTGATATTTGGTTTGGTATGCCTGTCTCCTAGCTTGACTGTATACTTTTTAGACTCAGGGATGGACTTTTACCCAGCTTTTTATCCCTAAATGGCAGCAACTATGTCTTAATATTCTCTTGCACCTAACACAGTTTAGATGTCTAAAAATTTTCACAAAATAGATGCCTAATAATTTTTCTTAATAGTAATGTCCATAGCCAAAAAAAGGCATTCCCTTATTGAAATACACAAATTTACAGTAATTTCGGAGGAATGACTTATTTTACAATGGATATTTTATTTATATTTAAATATGAATTGAATCAAGTATGATAAACTGACTTCTCTAAGTTTTGTCTGAAAAAGTGTAGAAGCAAAATATACATTAGCATCATTAGTTTCTTTGGTTTTTCCACTTGTAAACAAATCTGTAAGCCACATATTTAAATGTATTTGATATGGATTTACTTAGATACATGGAAATCCCTCATGAATTCTGTTTATTAATGTCCTAAATATCTCCCTTGGTGCTCAAGGATCCTTAGTGTTGCGGTGAATAGGTAATTACCCTCAGGGTTAAAATACCTTTAACGGACATACACAATCACAGGAGCCAGTGATGGGAAAATTATTGTAGAGTTGCAGATAAGGTAGAATCCATCTCTGATGTACAAATTTCATTTTACATTTGCTCTTCTATTCAATGGCACACAGCAAACGACAAGGACAGATCTTTAAAAAACTTTGTACTGTTCTGATTCTGAACTGTAAGCTTTCTTATGTGACTTGTTTTCTCTAGAGAAAGTATTCTTATAGCAGTTATGTAACTCAGTTATTTCATTACCATGTTTTGAAAATTAAGAACAAGGACCAAAGTTTAAAAGTGTTGTAAAAATATGCAAGTACACGTATGTAAATCCTTCTATATAAATTTACACTTCAAAAGTATTACTAGTGATATATGGATCAGGGAAAAGAATCCTTCAATTATAGTACTTGCATTACTGTAGCTGAAAGATTAGACTGGATTCATACATGATTTGATAGGCCAAAATATTTTTTGTCAGTTATCTATCTCATCTCCTTAACTATGCTAATATATATTATTTAATGATGACTAGTTTTTCTGTACAACTTCAAGTATGTTAGATACACATGACTAATGGTCCAGTGAAATTATTTTATTTACTTATAAAAAATTTGAGGAGTTCCCGTCGTGGCTCAGTGGTTAATGAATCCGACTAGGAACCATGAGGTTGCTCAGTGGGTTAAGGATCCGGCGTTGCCGTGAGCTGTGGTGAAGGCTGCAGACACGGCTCGGATCCCACGTTGCTGTGGCTGTGGTGAAGGCCGGCAGCTACAGCTCCTGTTAGACCCCTAGCCTGGGAACCTCCATATGCCGCGGGTGCGGCCCTAGATACGGCAAAAAGACAACAACAACAACAACAAAAAAATTCGACTCCTACTATATAGTAGTGTTGTTATAATGATGGTGATACAACTGTGAACAAATAGTCTGCCCTTAGCACTTATATTTTAGTGGATGAAATATGATAAATTAATATAACATGTGTCAGATTGTGATAAATGGCCTAAAGAAAGCTAAAGGGTAAGAAGATAGCAGTGATGGGCGGGCATCTCTGAAAGGCAGATTTTTACACAGATATCTAAGTGAAGTGAGGGAGTGAGTCAAGATGACAACTGGGAGCAGAGCTTTCAAGGCTGATGACTCAGGGTGCAGGGTGACTCTGCAGCAGGAACCTGCCTCATGTATCTTGTGTGCGTGGTGAGCAAGAAGGTAGAAGCAACCATGTCTTGAGGGCCTTGTAGATCACAGTGAGAACTGTAGATTTTATCCCATGTTAGGTAAGCCATAGAAAGATTTGAGAAGAGGGACAGCTTTGTAAACCATGACTTTGGCATTTGTTTAGAATATATAATAAAATAAAATAAAATAAATTAAATAATTAAAAAATAAAAAAAAAGGAATATATACCAATAAGAAAAGTTTGTAATGGTCCACACAGGCTAAGAAATAGAACTTGGTTGACATTCCAGAAGCCTTTCCCATAGCCCCTTTCTGCACTCTAAAAACTATTGAACTTTTAGTGTTTAACAAACAAATAAAAGTGTGGAGTTCCCTTCGTGGCTCAGTGGTTAACGAATCCGACTAAGAACCATGAGGTTGCGGGTTCGACCCCTGGCCTTGCTCAGTGGATAAGGATCTGGCGTTGCCGTGAGCTGTGGTGTAGGTTGCAGACGCAGCTCGGATCCCGCGTTGCTGTGGCTGTGGCGAAGGCCGGCGGCTACAGCTCCTGTTAGACCCCTAGCCTGGGAACCTCCATATGCCGCAGGTGTGGCTCCACATAAAGGCAAAAAGACAAAAAACAAAACAAAACAAAAAAAAACAAACAAATAAAAGTGTTAATTTGATTGACAATAAATTAATAGATATCTTTAAAATAACTGAGTAAAGGAGCAGCAAATGAAACTGAACTGAATAACATTTTTTATTGCTATGGCAATTGATGGTTTTGACTCAAACTGGGAGTGAGAAAGACACATCTTAGTTAAACGATTTATAAATGTAAAGGGGTATTTTCACAAGGGAGGGAGATCTTTACGTAGTACTCATTATGCAGGATATTTTCGATAATGATAGAATGGTAGTCTTTCCATCACATAATATCCTCCAGCCCCCTCTGTGGTTTAAATACCTAATTGGATTTCTCCTCATGAGGCTTATAAAGTACAAATAAAGGTGTGCATTTCTTCTGGGTGAAGAATGGGCAATTTGATTTTGGTATGCAGTGTATTGTGTTCCTTATAATGTCAGTCATTATTCTATTTGATGTGTATAGCATTCTCAAATTGATATGTTTAAAATTAATGAGGCATTTGTCCTCCCTGTGAAGAAACTAATAAGGAAATTTTATCCCAGTGAATTATGTAGACAGAATTAAATCAATTGTATTTTGGAGTAGATATTTTCTGAATTCAAAGGCATTCTAACCATTACTATGTGTTGATAGGATACTTTGGGAAGAAATGGTGAGTTATTTCAAATCACAACCATGTAAATTAAATACGCCAGGAATGCTAGTGGCAGGGTTTTTATTCCTGGATCTTAAATTTTATACAAATTTCTCCCCAGTTTTGTCTTCCAAAGGAATAATTCATTGAATGTATAGCACATATTGATGTTTTCTATGTGCCAGACTCTAGAGTAGTTACTGGGATACTACTTATTCAAAGATCAGTAAGTACCTAGTTTGGTTTTTGTTCACAATTTAGCTGAGAAAAATGTATATACAGCTAACTAAAAGGTGTTACAGCCAGCAAGTTTTGCAGTTAGCCTATACAGCAATTTTGTGTGAATTCAAAGGAAAACCACATTTTATAAGATGTGTAAATTAGAACAAACTTTCCCTCTAGGCAAAGATAGTTCTATTAGTAGATGGTTCAGAAAACTAATGACATTTTTAGGTGCAACAAAGGCACCCTTCCCTCCCTACCCCATAGTTTTACCCTGCTTCTAGAAACCTCCATATGCTAGGACACAGGCTTAGCAAGTAGAAGACTGGTAGGATTTATGTTGTTATTCTCTCCCCTGGGTACTTTTGTGCAGTACAAAAACTGCACAACTATACATGATAACCCCACAGTTAATGATTCTTACAGTGGAAACCCTAGGCAAATAATTATGCTAGACAATATTTGGGGAGGATTCCCCACAGGATGGGATATTTGAATATCAAACGCGAGAGCTAGGAGATAGTCTTTGACAATCACTGAAGGAGATGGGCAATCTCAGTAAGGAGAAAAAAGCTGGCTATGTGGTATTTTCACATTTTGTATAGTAGCAAGAAATTTAATACAGGCTTTTTCCATCTCAAATTCAAACTGTCATCAGAGAATGAATTTGGATGGATTCATTAGAAATTATCCAGTGTAGAATGCATCAGTTAGAGCTCTTCTGCCATTCAGTTCTAGGATTTCTGTGCTTCCTCTATATGCTCTCTTTAGGATATGATCCACTTCTGATCCTATCAACCATGTCCCTACTGATGGAACAGTGTAGCATTGTATGGTGACTGCTGCATAGTGTAGCCTCAAAATGGATTTGTCAATATTGGAGGCATTATGGAGATTTGTAGAGAATGGAAGTATAATTAAAAGGCTGAGTTGGTAGCCATGCAATAGAAGATGCTAACATGGGAGCCCAGATAACAGGGTCCTTTAGTAGAGTTATTTTCCCAATTTCTTGCCTCCTGCAATATCCATTACATATATCTTTTACTTTTTTTCAGGTTGAAGGCAATGTTTTAATAGATAATATTAATGCATTCACATATATACAAATTTATTTATGGAGGACCGGGGCCAACAAGGAAAAAAGTCCTTAGGCTTGCAAAAGTTACCATGTGGCCCTACCTTCCAGTCTTGTGTGGAAACTTGAGTGGAACATGTTGGGCACTAGTCTGTGCTCAAACTTCCTTGATCCATTTCACCTCTTGGATGGTCTTTAGGATCCAATTCAGCTGCTTCAGCATGCCTATTCTCAACCCTGGCATATAATTACCCAGAATCTGATGAAACATACTGTATGCTTTTCTGGGGAAGCAAACTGGAGACTTTTTATTAGATTCTCAGAGGGGTCCAGAAAAATGTAGCATAGCTTTTCGAAGTTGCTGTGTTGAAGTAAGAGGCACCATGATGATGTAAGAGACATGTAAGATGATGAAAGATAACCCAGAAAGGCACACTGATGATGTTAGAAATACCATGGTGATAGAGAGAGATGCCAAAATGGTGCAGAGAGACGCTGTGGTGACCCTAAAGGTCTCCTAGAAACACTAAAGGGTGATTTGATGATGTGAAAAGAGTGGGCTGACATGATGACTTAAAAGACCTTGGGACACATGGCTTGATTTCCAGTTTCTTCATTGTATCCTCTAGGCAATTGTGTTTGGATGTAGACAGCACCTCTCTGAAGCTGGGCTCAAGTTTCTCCATGATCTAATTCACTGATTGCCTCTCTTTTGTGCTTAGATACTCCATCCGCAAAGGGCAAGTTTTGAAAAATGAGGTACACTGATGACACACTGAAGTTGACATCTACAAAATATTTTGTCATATGTTTACTGAGTTGCAAAGATGGAAATGTCCTGCTCTTGATAGGTTTTCGTGTGTGGTATAATATACATAACATAAAATTCAACATTTGGACCTTCTTCAGGTGTTAAATTCAGTGGCATTAAGCACCTTCACATTCTTGTACAATCATCACCACTGTCCCTCCTTGAAACTGTCCTTTGCTATTTGACCTTGAAGTTCCTTCCAACAGGAGTACATGTCACCTCTTTGGTCCTGGTCATGTGTTTTTCTTTGACCTATAAAGGCGGGCATCAGTGATCATGTGCCAGTTCTAAGAATAGAACTTTAAGGAAAATGATGTATTTATCCTCTTGCATCTCTGATATGGATGTGAGGAAAACATTCTCAAGGAGAATAAGAGATAACATGAAGCAGACCCTGAGCTGACCTTCAGTTTACAGCTTTCCAAGTAAAACCAGACTAACCTAGTGGAACTCCAACTGACTCTCTGATGAATGGCCAAGATAGGTACTATTGTATAACACAGAGATTTTTGTGGTTCTTTGTTATGCAGCAATAAATGAATTATGCTGGCCTAAATTTGACTTGTGGAAATGGGGAAGGAGAAGATAATAAAGATTGTACTTTCCTTCTTGAAACAATTTCTATGTTAAACTATATGACTTTATATTCTCATGTATATTGTTCTTTTTGGCTATTAATTTTCGTTTGTACATTTAAGTCTTTATGCAATTTTCAGTTTATTTTTGTACATGGTGTGAGGGTGTGTTCCAGTTTCATTGGTTTACATATGGCTGTCCAGTTTTCCCAGCATCACTTGTTGAACAATTTTTCCCATTTTATATTCTTGCCTCCTTTGTCAAAGATTAATCGACTATAGGTGTCTGGGTATATTTCTGTCTTCTCTATTCTGTTACATTGCTCTGTATGTTTTTGCACAAGTATCACACTCTCTGGATTACTGTAGCTCTGTAATATTGTCTGAAGTCTGGGAGAGTTACGCCTCCTTTTTTTTTTTTTCTCTCTCTTCAGGATTACATGGACAATTCTGGGTCTTTTATGGTTCCATATAAATTTTAGAGTTATTTGTTCTAGTTCTGTGAAAAATGTCATGGGTAATTTGACAGGGATCACATCAAATCTGTAGATTGTTTTGGGTAGTGTGGCCATTTTAATGATGTTAATTCTTCCAATCCAAGAGCGTGGAATATCTTTCCATTTCTTTGAAGCCTCTTTACTTTCCTTGATTAATGTTTTATAGTTCTCAGCATTTAAGTCTTTCACCTCCTTGGTCAGGTGTATTCCTAGGTTTTTCATTTTGGGGGGTGTAATTTTAAAAGGTTGTAGTTTATATTCCTTTTCTAGCATTTCATTGTTAGTATACAGAAATGCAACTAATTTCTGAATGTTAATCTTGTATCCTTCTAGTTTGCTGAATTTGTTGATCAGTTAGAGTAGTTTTTGTGTGGAGTCCTTAGGGTTTCCTATATATAGTATCATGTCATCTGCATACAGTGACAATTTTACCTCATCTCTTCCAGTTTGGATACCTTTTATTTCTTTTGTTTATCTGACTTCTGTGGCTAGTACTTCCAATACTATGTTGAATAAAAGTGGAAAGAATGGACATCCTTGTCTTGTTCCAGATTTTAGTGGGAAGATTTTCAGTTTCTCTCCATTGAGTATTATATTAGCTGTGGGTTTGTCATAAATGGCTTTTATTATGTTAAGATATGTTCCTATTATGCCCACTTTGGTGAGAGTTTTTATCACGAATGGATGTTGGACTTTGTCAAATGCTTTTTCTGCATCTATTGAGATGATCATGTGTTTTTGACTTTTCTTTTGTTAATGTGGTGTATGATGTTGATTGATTTGCATATGTTGAACCATCCTTGTGATCTTGGGATGAATCCCATTTGGTCATGGTGTATGAGCTTTTTTATATGTTACTGGATTTGGCTGGCTAAAATTTTGTTATGAATTTTTGTGACTATATTCATCAAAGATATTGGCCTCTGATTTTCTTTTTTGGTAGTATCTTGGTTTGGTTTTTATATTAGGGTGATGATGGCTTAATAGAAATTCTTTGGGAGTGTTCCTTCTTCTTCAACTTTTTGGAAAAGTGTAAAAAGGATGGGTAAAGTTCTTCTTTGTAAGTAAGACTAAATGTAAGATAAGACACCATAAAACTAGAAGAGAACATAGGCAAAACATTCTCTGACATCAGCTGTACAAATGTTTTCTCAGGTCAGTCTCCCAAAGCAATAGAAACGAAGACAAAAATAAACCAATGGGACCTAATCAAACTTACAAGCTTATGCACAACAAAAGAAACTATATATATGTATGTGTATATATATACACATACACACACACACACACACACACACACACACACATATACATATATATAAATATAAAGACCACCTACAGAATGGGAGAAAATAGTTTCAGATGATTCAACTGTCAAGAGCTTAAACTCCAAAATATACAAAGACCTCATACAACTCAACAACAAAAAAACAAGGAACCCAATTTAAAAAAATGGGCAGAAGTTCTAAATAGACATTTTCCAAAAGAATACATACAGGTAGCCAACATGCATGTGAAAAAAATGCTCAGCATCCCTAATTATCAGAGAAATGCAAATCAAAACTACAATGAGGTAACACCTCACACTGGTCGGAATGATCATCATTAGTAAGTAACAAGTGCTGGAGAGGGTGCGGAGAAAAGGGAACCCTCCTACACTGTTGCTGGGAATGTAATTTGGTACAATCACTGTGGAAAGCAGTTTGGAGATACCTCAGAAAAATAAATATAGAACTAGCATGTGACTGAACAATCCCACTCCTGGGCATATATCCAGACAAAACTTTTATTGAAAAAGATACATGCACTCCTATATTCATTGTAGCACTATTCACAATAACCAAGACATGGAAACAATCTAAATGTCCAACAACAGATTAATGGATTAAGAAGATGTGTTACATATACACAATGGAATACTACTCAGGCATAAATAAGAACAAAATAATGCCATTTGCTGCAACATGGATGAAACTAGAGATTCTCATACTAAGAGAAGTTAGAGAAAGACAAATACCATATGATATCACTTATATCTGGAATCTAATATACAGCACAGATGAACCTATCTGCAGAAATGAAACAATTGCATGGACATGGAGAACAGCCTTGTTGTTGCCAAGGCCGAGGGAAGGGAGTGGGAGCAACTGGGAGTTTTGGCTTAGTAGATGCAAACTATTGCATTTGGAATAGATATGCAATGAGATCCTGCTGTATAGCACAGGGAATTTTGTCTAATCACTCGTGATGGAACATGATAGAGGATAAATGTGAAAAAAAGAATGTATATAAATGTATAATTGGGTCACTTTATTTTACTGTAGAAATTGACAGAACATTTTAAATCAACTGTAATAAAATATTTAAAAACATATCCTCAGTCATTTTTTTACTTTAACACTGAAATTCCACAGTGATTAATTTTTATATTTAAGACTAACCTAGCATTCATGGAATAAGGACCACTTGGTCATATTCTATTGTCTTTCTTTTTAATTGGATCCTTAAAAATAATATTTAGGATTTTTACTTCTATGTTTATGAGAAATATCGGTCTATAATTTTCCTTCCTGAAAACATTCTAGTAACATTCAGAATCATTAGTATGTTGACCTTATAAAAGGAATTAATTTTTTCCATATTTTCTGAAGAAGTTTGTGTAAAAATTTTTGCTATTTCTTGAATGGTTTGAAATAATTCAGCAGTGAAGCCAACTGGTCCTAGAGCTTCCTTTTGAGAAAGTTTCTACTTATGTATTCATTTCCTTTAACAGCCATAGGACTACTCGAAACTTCTATTTATTCTTGTATCAGATATAATACTATGCATTTCTCCTTTTTACCAAAAGTATCACACTTATTTTTCTACATTTGTTCAAAATATTTTGCCTTTTAATGATTGTGTCTATTTAAAAATGGTATTACATTTTTATTCTGTAAATTGGTAATTTGTATTTTCTTCCTTTTTGTTTTGATTAGTTTTGCTAGGCATCATCAGTTTCCTAATTCATTTCAAAGAATTTATTCATACTTTTGTTGAGTTTTACTATTGTACATCTGCATTCTATTTCATTTATTTCTTTTCTTAAGTGATTATTTTCCTTCTTCTAACTTTTTTGTCTTTATTTTGCTATTCTAGATTCTTTGTCTTTAATTTGCTATTCTTTCTTCTTGAAATAAAAATTTGGGTAATTTAGTTTAAAATTTTTTTTGATGTCCTGAACAGAATCTTTTTTCATGATTGTTTGTTTTCTTCTGGTCTATGAAGAATGAGACTTCCCTTGCCCTTATCTGCTATCTTCCCTCCCAGAGTCGGAAGCTCTTCTTCCTTTTAATAAACAGTGTTCTGTCTCAGTGAATGACAACACCATTCAACTAGCTGTAAAATTCCAGATACTTGTTGGCATCCTTAAAACACTCTCTTTTTTCTCCTCTACCAGTTACCACAACACATCAATGATTAAACTAGTAGCTTTTAAATCCTAAATATATCATTTATCCACTTCTCTCTATTCTCCCTCCTGAAAATGACTCACATCCATTCACTTCCTTTCTTCCATTTTACCAAAGCTATTGAAATAGATTTGAATCTCTTAACTCCATTTTTTGTAAACTCTGCTAGAATTATTTTTTCAATTAAAAAAAATGATACTTCAATGTATTTAATTTCTTTTAGTGTGCTAAAATGATAACAAAAATAAGAAAAACTCCTTTATACTATCTAAAGTTTCTCCTGGCTTTATGTTCCTGCCTTACCACTCCCCTCTTTTGCCATGCTTTCATTTGTTGTTGTGCTTCAGATAGAATCTCCTTCTCAGTCTTCTTAACGTGGTATCATTCTCCTTCCCCAAGCTAGTCATTCATACAAGCTACTTCCAATACTAGTGTGTCTTACTCTTGTGAAAGACTTAACTGAAAATAATTTTTTGAAGAAAGTCTTCTTTGACTCTCAAGACCTACAGCAGGTACCCCAGAATATGTTCTCAAAGAATTTTGTGTTTCTTCTTCATGATACTTTTCCAGCTTATAAATAAGGACTTGATTTTGATTTTTGTGCCACTTCTAGAATGTGAATTCCATGAAGGAGCAATCACATTTGAATTGTTATCCATTACATTCCTAGTTTCCAGGCAGAGGTTTGAACATAGTAGTATTCAATAAATATTAAAGCTTTGAAATAAATGGACCTATCAGAAGATTACCTGCTCTGATAGACAAAAGGTTTTGGAAGGTGATTAATAGGCAAGAGAGATGATTCCAATTATGAAAGATTTAGGAAGGGGCACTCTTTGATTCTTGCACATTATCATTGTGTTATATATATAATTGAATAAATATAATAACAATATATAATTATGATGAAAAATAATATCCAGATACCAGCATTTATTGATTTATTGAGTACTCACAACATGCCTGACACTGTTTTATGTAAATTACATGTATATGTATTATCTAGAATCCCCATAAAATACTGACCCAACTTTATAAGTAAGAAAACTAAGGCACATAGCAACTTATATAATTAGCAGTTGATAGAGCTGGCATTTGAATTTCAGATTTCTTGCTTCAGAGCCTCCCTATTAATTACAGTGCTATATGTTCTTGAATCAACCCCCAACCCCTTAGAATCACAATTATGAGTTCAGAAATAGAGAAACTGGTTTTTGTCACTGTTTTTTCTTCTGTCTTCATTAAGTCAAATAAAATGGCATCCTCATAATTATATTTTAGTGTCTGATGTTTAAAAACTCTGTTCTGTTAAAAGTATCCAGTGGGCAAGGAAGAATTAAAAGACATTTTGATTTGACCCAAAAGATAATCTGAAAGAGCCAGTACTCTTATTGCAAGTATGTTAAACACAAAGGACAATCTCAGACATGCCTGCTTTTACAGACCCAGCTGATGTCATTAGGACTCAGTCTACTCTTTCTCTTGGTTTTTATGAAAGCTCTTCCATGTAGTGTCAATCTGGCTTCAAAAGGATTGGTGTTGTATCCTGCTAACAATCAAAGGAAGAACCAGCTCTTTTCACAATGTGTCAAGCAAAGGTACTATCTAAACTTCTTATTGCTCTTGCTTGGGCCACCTGTATATCTGTGAACCAGTCACTGTGGACAGGGAAATTAAACAGTTTGATTGCATAGGTTGGAATCATCTGAATCAGAGATGATGAAATCAATCCATATACCCAGTCCCCAAACTGAGAGAGTGGAGGATATTTTCTCATAATTAGGGTAAATGAACAATAAGTAGGCAGAAACTGCAGATGACAGCCATAAATACTGAGAGGAAGAAATTAAAGAAGGTTTTCTTACTTGAGTTTAAGTTTAAGCAACAATGACAATAGTATGATTTGCAGCACAGAAGTAGTAGTTAAAAAGAGAGTGAAGGTAACCGGCTCACACTGCATTTTAACTTGTGGCACTGATACTCCTGGGACCAAAATTGGTTTTCAACAAATATTATCTGCACTGAATGCCAGTAATCCCTTCCCGAAAATCAGTTGTTCTACATGGAAACACTATCCAAGAACCTATTTCTCATTATTCTAAAGTGGAAAAATTAGTGCATTTCACAAAAACCTACACCTCAACAAATTTTCTAAAATGTAACTAAAATATACAGAAATATTTATAAGTAATGCCTTATCGTATTAGAATGTAAGAAGCTGATGTCCCCATTGTGACTCAGCGGAAACGAATCTGACTAACATCCATCAGGACGCAGTTTCCATCCCTGGCCTCGCTCAGAGGGTAAAGGATATGTTGTTGCCCTGAGCTATGGTATAGGTTGCAGACATGTGTTGGATCTGGAATTCTGTGGCTGTGGCATAGGCCAGCGGCTACAGCTCTGATTCGACCCCTAGCCTAGGAACCTCCATATGCCATGGGTGCAGTCCTAAAATGACAAAAAAAAAAAAAGAGAGAGAGAATGTAAGAAGTTTAAAACGTGATGTTCTAACCACCAAAAACAGTTTATAATTAAAGGTACTTTGTAGATGACATATATGATGCTCATCTCCTTCACTGGCACTTTTTCAAAATCTCTCACCTGATTCTTATGGTCTAATTATTCTATACAGAATGCAGTTAAAGATTTTCCCACATTTTTTAAATTAAAATATTAATTTTGAAGGGTAAAGATTTACAATTTTTTTTTCCAATATAAACACTGACTAAAAATGTTTTCAGAGATATGTAACCTCTATGATATTTGGCTTATATTGTAAATACATATGTTATATACACATACCTGCCGGAGCCTGCCGGCAAAACGAACCGGGCCGACGACGCGGTCGTCATGACTGAGAAAAGAAAGACACACAGACACACAGAATGGGGTCGAGAGGGGTGAGTCCTACGGCTTGAAGCAGAAGCCAGGCATTACTGGACACCACCACCCCAGTTTATTTCGTGATTCTTTTTAAAGCATCCAAGAAGGAAGATTGAATACCAGAAAGATTACATAGGGAAATTTATGACTACAATCATGTTTAACTCAAAGAATGATCTATATAGTCATAAAGTTAATGAACTATAAGTTAAGACATCATGTTTTATCCTTATCTTATTTTCCTTTGACAAGGAGCAAAGCACAGAGATTCTTCAAGGTTAAACTTCTGTTAATCTTGCCTCTCAAGAATGTTGGGGTGGCGGACAAGGAATCCTTACAGAACAAGTTTCCTAGGGCTGTGTCTTGTAAACAGGGCTGTTAACTCCTAAATACCAGACCCTCATTCCTGAGGCAGCTCCCCGCACATACCTACATACATACATACATTCAATTTTTTAAATTATAATGTTTTGACATTTTAAAAAATATTTCTGGCTGGAAAGAGATTGCCCTTTCCAGGGCTAGCCAATTCCCAGTGACAATAACAACTTGCCTCTGAAAATGCTTTTCATATATGGTTGATCCTTGAACAACCAGGGGTTGGGGTGCTGACCTCACAAAAATCTGCCTCTGCTATCTCTGCCTCAAAACCAAAGGAATTGCTTCATGACTCACCCCAGGGCAAGTAGCTGAAAAGTTTGGATAGACTCAGTACTCAAATGCTGAGATTTTATTTTTTTATTACACATATTGTGATCTCTAATGAAACCTAAACTTTTCCTGAAGCTTAGTTAAAGATCTGTAAAATGAAAATACATGTACTATATTTAGTGAAAAAAATCCACATATAAGGGGACCCAGGCAGTTCAAACGCATGTTGTTCAAGAGTCAACTGTACAAACCAACCAGTCCTGCTTCTAACCCCAAGTACCTCCTTATTTAGTCCTCACACACCAAGCCTAGAGCTAAGAGATTTAGGGCTAGGTACCCAGCAATGAGACCCCTCCTGTGTCCCAAAGCCTGCTGGCATTATTTAAATAGGCAGTCCTAAAGCATTTATTGTGCTTTGTTTTGCCTTTGCCATGGGAACCCAATAACGACTATGGCCTAAGCTCCCCCCTTGCTCCATTCTTTTGCCTGTGGAAACCCTAGTGACTTCCCTGTGACCCTATGTAGCATGCAGAAACCCTTCTCTAGATCAGTGAAAAAATTTCTGAGTTTCTTTTTCATCCCTTGCTGTGGCTGCATATCACACCATATCCAACATATATATATTTAAAAAGTGATTACAGAAGAACCAAGAGATATTTTGCTAAGGAAATGTTGACTGGAGAGATTTCCGCAGGGTTCTTGAACCTTGAGAGAAGTCCACTGCAGGAAAAAGACATGATGATATATAATAAATACTAGATGTTGGCTGAATACTACTTGAGGCTTGGAATAATGCTTGGCAGGAACAAGAACAAAATATGTCTACTCAAATTTCAGAATCAGTAGAAATGAGGGATGAGTTCAGTTTTTCACAAATCACCTAAATGATATGTAATGCTTTAAAAATGAACAGCTGTTGCCTAGGCCGAATGTTAGAGTAAGCAGTTTTAGTGAGAAAGGAGAGCAATTCTATAATTAAAAGTACATCATATTAAGATAAGGTAAAATTTAGTAAGAGAGAGCCACTGAAAAATTCTTTCTGAATTTATGAGCTATTGCTGTTCTGCAATCCTTAGGTGAGGAAAAGTGTTCATAGTCTGGCAAGCTTGTCAGAAAGTAGCTGTGAAAATAGTGGTGAAATGTTCAGACTGGAGCTAATAGTTGAGTAAAGAAAGCAAAACACTTTAAACCATTTTTGACAACAAAATAAACAATTTTTTAATGATATGTCTATTTTCACCTCAAGTGTCTCTCACCAAAGAAAGAGAAACACTTCTGATTTCTAACAGAAAGTATGAGATGAGGGTAATTACTTTATTAGTATGCTGTGGAGGAAAGAGGATGAGTTTTATTGTCACACAAACCTGAATTCTCTCAATTTCCACGAGCCCAGGAAAGACATTTTTAGGGAGATGATGATAGACATGTCATAATTCTATAAGACTTATTCTCGTTATTGGTAAAATTACGTAATATCTCAGACATAGTAGGGCTACTGTGAATTTTCAATTAGATTAAAATCAGAGAAACTATCACTTTTATTTTTTATCATAAGCTCTACCATATCATATTTATGTTAAAATCGAGTATGGATAAACTTCTGTATAGTAATCGAATAAGATAAAGAGCTACATTATAATACACGTCGATATTTTGAAGACTCTTCTCTTACCATTTTTAGATATGGTGCATTTAGTTTTCCTATATTCATAGAAGACAGAGAAAAAAGTTGTGAACTTTTTTTCAGACTTTGTTGAGAACTGAGTCTGTGCTTAGAGCATGTATCACTATTCACCTGAATTTGTTCTAGTGTGGTGAGCTCTTTTTTGACTGACAGGTTAATACAGTTTTGATATAGACTGCTTTGTTTATCTCAATTCATTCTTCAGCAATAGCACCTAGTACACATTTAGGACAACTCTACAGTTGGTAGTCACCTAAGTATCTGATATAACTCAGCTTTGGGCTCTCTAAATGCAAACTGTCTAATTCTTTAAGGTGACCTGTAAGGATCCGTTGACCTGAAACAAACAGACTGTCAGTTATTTCTACAGCAAAGATGGGCTTATTCTGGATCAGCACAGAATTCTAATTCAGAGTCTGCCACCATGGCAAGCTATATGCAAATCCCGGCACAACAAGGGGAAGAGAAGGCTTTTATAGAGGGGAAGAGGAAGTTGGGAGATCTACAGTAAACAGAGTCCATGACTTCAACGGCGGAGTCCTTGCCAGGAAGGAAGAGTCTTTCTTCTTTCTGTTGGACTGTGCTATCATTGCAGGGCATGAGGGCTCCCCCTCTGGCTCTCAGTTTAACTGAAGTTTCTGTTTATTCATTTTTACAAATCCAACAAATGAATTTCATATTTTCCTCTTTGCTCCACAGCATACTAATAAAGTAATTATTCTCACCCTTCAAATTTACTGAAACCTCCTTCATTCTTTTCTCTGTGATGTTAGGACAGATAGACAGGAACATTTTATTTATTTTATATATATGAATTTATTTGGCATTAGTTTAAGCTCCAAACTTGGTCATCCATAACAAAATATTTTCTTTGTGTGCTGTGTGTGTGTGTGTGTGTGTGTGTGTGTGTGTGCGTGTGTGTTCTCCTTAATAAACAATTTAACTAGAAGCTTTGGAACTCCTAAAATTCTGAAGTTTCCTGTGCAAAATGAGGTTTCTTAGAATTCAGCTGCTTTTTCAATTTATCCAATACCTCCATGATATTGTGATTTATAAGAAATATATATATTTGGTCATTCTGATGACCAAAATAGTTTCTCATATATATTTGATCTTTGTCCCTGATTCCTGGCTCACAGCTCCTAAAACTCATGGAATTTCCTGTGATAAGAGCAATAAAGATGTCTTTTATTATGTTAACAAGCTGATTTTGAAAAGCCCTTAGGTAATCAAAAGGGAGGGTCATCTCCTAAAGGAGTAGGGCTGGAAATAGAATTCAGTCACCAGTGGCCAGGGATTTAATCCATCATGAAGAATAAAAGCTTCCATAAAACCCCAAAAGGAGAGGGTTTGTAGAGTTCCTGGTAGTGAGTACATGGAGATTTGGGAAGAGAATGTAGAAGCTCTGAACCCTTTCCCCGTACCTTGCCTCATGCATCTCATTCATCTGGCTGTTTCTGAATTATAGCCTTTTACACTAAACTGGTAATATAGTGAGTAAATAGGTTTCTGAGTTCTGTGAGCTGCTTATGCAAGCAGAAGGTCTTGCGAACTTCTGATTTATATATAACCAGTTGTTGAGAAGCACAGATAACAAGCTGACCTTGGGACTGGTGTCTGAAGTGGGAAGCGGGGAAGCTAGGTTTGTAGGACAGAACCCTTATCCTGTGGAATCTGATGCTACCTACAGTTAGAAAGTGCCAGAACTGAGTTGAATTATCTGAAACCAGGGTTTCTGAGAATTATTTGTTGGTGTAGGGAGAACCCCTTCACCCCACTCATATTGGAACTGGGCCCAGGAACTCAAAGAATCTCCATGCTCTTTGTTTCCTCTGGTACCTTCTGAACTCATGGTGTTGCTATATCCAAGCCTACCTTTCTGAAAGGGACTCATAATCTGAACATCTTAGTTCTTACTGGAGGGCATACTTTAGTGCTCACAATCAAGTTTCCAATGGAATTACTCAATAAATAATTATAGGAAAAATGTTAGTGAAGTGACATATTCATATCCTAGTAGCAGCCTTTCAGAAACTGATTCCATGAGCAAATTACTAAGAGAAGGGATTTTAGACTGTGAGAGAGAACTCTGAGCTGGTGGCCCCCAAATCATCTGCTATTGCCTTGTTCTGTCAATTACTTGTGATTTAACTCAATAGACATTTTTTTCCTCAAAGAAATTTAAATAAATTGTCAGAAAACTTCATTAGCAGGTTAAATCAGGAAGAATATAACATTAGTTTCCTGATAAATGTGAGTCATGGCAGGGGAAGCGAAACAATGGTAAACAGAACAGGGAGAAAGAAAACAGAAATTCAACAGCTTCCTCACTAAGTAACATTTTCTTTTGTGAATAACTCAAGGTGATGCTCAGAAAATGTGTATGAGCAGGAGGTTTAGTTTTCTTTAAAATAAATACAAAGTTACATCTCACATATTTCTGGTAATATTATTTTTACTTGTGGCCTTCAGATGAAATGACACATCGTAGTTGCAGATATGCTTCATTTGAAGAAGCTGAACCAGGATCTTTACTTAGAAGTCTTTTTAGTAATCCATAATGAAAGTATTCAGTTTCCTAGGGTTGTTTTTATTCCCTCCTCTCACCAAAAGACAAAATCCTTATTTAGCCTTTTCAGATTTCCTGGTAGGAGATTCAAAGCTTTATGAGAGCAAGTCAATACTTTCTTTTGAACATCTTGCTGATGTCTTCCTTTCTGAGACGCATGATTAGTCCTGAATTTGAACAAAAAGATTCTGAAAACCCATCTCAGGGTTTCTTTCATTTGAAACACTAAAATAAAACTTCTTCTTCATAAAAGTCACTTGAACTTAACATAACTCCTTTAGATTCTTTCAGTTTACTGCTATAGCAAAAGTTGTCTGATATAAAAAAAAACTTGAATTTTATTCTAATGATTTAACTTGTATCAACCCACTTATGGGCCTTCTAAAACATTCTAGAAGGAATTAATTGATCAGTCATTAAAATCAAAATGTCTAAGCTGTGACTGCTCTCTGTATGCTAAAAAAATTTTGAAGCTAAATTAAACAATTGTTTTAATGTATTAAATTCCCTATCTTGGCTAATTAGTTTTAATTTAGCTCTTAATTGTTGGTGGTGAGATATAGATAATACTAATTTGGTAGAACATGATTAGATTGGCTTCAAAGTATTTCTTTTCAGCGTATGGCATAGACTTTTTAAAAATTTTTATTGAAGTATGGTTGATTTACAAGGTTGTGATCACTTCTGCTGTATAACAAAGTGGTTCAGTTATTCATATAAACATATCCATTCTCTTTCAGATTTTTTTCCCACGTATATTATCACAGACTATTGGGTAGAGTTCTCAGTGCAATGCAGCATGTCCCTATTGGCCAATCATTCCATGTACCTCAGTGTGCATATGCCAATCCCAGACCCCCAGTCCATGCCTCCCCCCATCCCCGTTGGTAATCATAAGTTTTTCAAAGTCTGTGAGTCTGTTTTACCCATACTACACTGCAGCCATTTCAATGCTGTAACCTTGAAATGAGTGCAGTGTTGAGACCATCTGTGCTGTACATATGACTGAGCCTCGTTAAGGCCTTTATATAAACTTTTAAGATCCTGATGGGTGAATGTGGAGACCTACTCATCTTGTGGCTACCCAAGACAAGCATATGTAATTTGCCTTGCTTATTAATACTGCCACTTACCAATCTGGAATTGTCTGCCACTTTTTTTCAGTCACTCCAGTTTTGGATTTCAGCTGGGGAAGCTCCTGAGTTTGTAAAACAGCAGTATTTTCCCAGTGTTTTCACTTAAATAAATTGTAAGCAAATCTGGACCTATCATTCCTGGAGAATCTGAGACAAATCTTTTTTTGACTACTGGTGAAATCTTTTTTGACTACTGTTGATAGCAACTTCTTAAGTTAAACTTTATGTAATTTTAAAGAGTACCTGATGAGAACAATCATAAACAATATGACAAGAGAAAACATATTAAAAATTTGATATAGAAACATGAAGAAATTAAAGCTCAACTCTGATTTCTTTGTTTCATTAATACGTCCATAAAAACACTCTATCAAAAGGGTATTCGTTTTTTTGTAAATTTATAAAATTTTATTTTCTTATCGAGAAGACTTTGATATGACCATAGTGAGAGAATTTCCTCTTCTATGACCAGTTCATAAAAGATGCTGATAATTTTCTTATGTTCTTTTTTTAATTGAATATAGTTGATTTATGATAGTATATTAGTTTCAGGGGTACAACATCATGATTCAATACTTTTGCAGATTATGCTCCATTTAAAATTATTATAAAGTATGGCTATATTCTCTGTGATGTACAATATATCCCTATAGGTTATTTATTTTATACCTAGTAGTTTGTACCTTTTAATCTCCTACCCTTATCTTGCCCCTCCTCCTTTCCCTCTCCCCACTGGTAACCACGAGTCTGCTCTCAATACTGTGAGTCTCTTTCTGTTTGTATTACATTTTTATATTCCACATATAAGTGATAACATACAGTATTTATTTTTCTGTGTCTGACTATTCCACTAAGCATACTACCCTCCATGTTGTTGCAAATGGCGTTTTTTTTTTTTTTTTTAACTTATTCACCTATTAAGGGACAATTTCACTGCTTTCAGTGTTTGGAAACTGTGAATAAAACTTTTATAAACATTTACATGAAAGTTTTTGAGTACGCCTATTTTTGAATCAGTTGGGTCAGTGACAAGGAATGCAATTGCAGTTCTGGATTACAAAAGATTACTTTTAACTATGTAAGAAGCTGAAAACTGTCTTGCAACAGTAGCTATATCATTTTTCATCTCCACAGGAAATGAATGAGAGGGCTTTTTTTGGGGGGGGGCCACACTTGTGGCATTCAGAGGTTCTCAGGCTAGGGGTCTAATCAGAGCTACAGCCGAAGGCCTATGCCATGGCCACAGCAACGCCAGACCCATGCCACATCTGTGACCTATACCACAGC
Source organism: Catagonus wagneri (assembly GCA_004024745.2). Lineage (NCBI taxonomy): Eukaryota > Metazoa > Chordata > Mammalia > Artiodactyla > Tayassuidae > Catagonus > Catagonus wagneri. The sequence continues at coordinate 63,783 of PVHT021183619.1, read as the reverse complement.
TCAACGCAATGCCAGATCCTTACTCCATCAAGCAAGGCCAGGGATCAAACCTGCAACCTCATGGTTCCTAATCAGATTTGTTTCCACTGTGCCACAAAGGGAACTCCGAATGAGAATTCTTGTTGCTCCACATCCTTGATAGCATTTGGTATTGTCAGTTTTTTGTTTCGTTTTTTTTTGTGTGTGTTTTAACCATTCTGATAGCTATGTATTGGTATCTCATTACGGTTTTAATATTTGCAATTCTCTAATTACAAATGATGTTTAGCATCTTTTTTTGGTTATTTTTCTTTACAAATATTTTGTCCATTTAAAAAATGGTTGTGGAGTTCCCATCATGGCTCAGAGGAAACATATCTGACTAGCATCCATGAGGATGCAGATTCAATCCCTGGCCTTGCTCAGTGTGTTAAGGTTCCTGCATTGCTGTGAGCTGCGGAGTAGGTCTCAGATGCAGTTCGGATCCTGCACTGCTGTGGCTGTGGTGCAGGCCAGCAGCTACACCTCCAATTTGACCCTTAGTTTGGGAACCTCCATATACCCTGGTGCAGCCCTATTAAAAAAATAAATAAAAAGAGGAAAAAAAGGCCAGAAAATTGGATTGTTTAAAATCTTGTTGAGTTTTAAGATTTCTTGTATAATTTGGAAATATGTACTTTATTAGATATGTATTTTGTAAATATTTTATTCCAATCCATTGCTTGTATTTTTATTAACAATGTTTTCCCACAAAAGATGTTCTTAATTTTAATAAAAACCTGCTTATAATTTTTTTTCATAGATCTTACTTTTAGTGTTTCATATAAAAACTTACTACTGAATGAGAGATCACACAGCTTTTTCCCCTAGATGTTTTATAGATTTACATTTTACATTTAGGTCCTTGATCTTTTCTGAGTTAATTTTTGTATGTGGGAGATCTGTTTCTATTGTATGTAGGTTCAGTGCCATTCCTTGCAAAGGCCATCTTCTTACTTTAAATCACCTTTGCTTCTTTTTCAAAGATCAGTTCACTGCTTTTGTGAGGGTCTATTTCTTCGGCCTCCATTCTGTTCCAATGGTCTATTCTTTTGCAAATACTATATTGTTCTTATTAGCAAACTTGTTACTTATTGATTTTATTGAATAATCTAGGTTTTCAGTTTTTCCATATAAGCTTTAAGTCAACTTGTTATTTATAAAATATCTTGCTAAGATTTTGGTTTGAGCTATAGATCATATTGAGAATAATTGATACTGATATTAACGATACTGAATATTTTAATCCAGAAACACAACATAGCTCTACATTTCTTTGGTCCATTCTATCAGAGTTTTATAGTTTTCTGTGCAGATATTACAGAGTCTCCAAAGTTTACTTCTATTTTACCTAAGTATTTTGTTGTTTGGTGCTATTTAAGTTACGTATTTACTAAACCATCATGATTCAATTATTTGTTACTAGTATATGTGTAAGTAACTGATTTTATTTGTATATTAACCTCATACCCTGCATCTTTTCTATGCTGGCTTGTTAGTACCAGTAACTGAAAATTCTTCAGAATTTTCTATTTAGATAATTATGTTATCTGCCAACAAAGACAGTTTTATTTCTTCCCTCCCAAGCTGTATAAGTTTTATTTCCTTTCTTATCTTATTGCAGTAGCTAGAATACTGTTGAATAGGAATGTTGAAAGGGCATAATTTTTCTTGTTTCTGATTTTAGGGGAAAAGTGTCCAGTTTCTCACCATAGAGTTTGGTATTAGCTGTAACTTCTTTGTAGATGTTCTGTATTAAGTTGAGTAAGTTTCCTTCTCTTCCTACTTTGCTGATAGTTTTTCATTAGTGGGTACTGGATTTTGTAGGATAATTTTTTCCTATTTCAAATGATATCATGTGATTTGTTCTTATGTTGACATGATAGATTAACTACTTTTGAGTGTTGAATCAGACTTTCATATTTGTAGTAAATTCCATTAGTTGTGGTACATAATACTTTATACGTTGTTAAAACCAACTTATTAAAATTTTGTTGAGGACATTTTTATCTCTGTTCATGAGAAATATTGATGTATAATTTTCCTGTCTTGTACTGTCTTCTCTAGTTTTGCTATTAGAGCAATGATGCCCTTAATGAGTGAGTTAGGAAGTGTTCCCTTGACTTTTGTTTTTTGAAAGAGATTCTAGAGAACTGGTATTATTTCTTCCTTATATGTTTGGTAGAATTCATGGGTGAAACTTGCTGGGTTCTTACCTTCTTTTTTAAAAGATTATTAATTGTTGATGACATTTCTTTAATAGATAAATGACTTTTCAGATTATCTATTTCTCTTTGCATTTATTTTGGTAGTTTACATCTTTTGAGAAATTGATCCATTCTCCTAAATGATCAAATTTGTGGATATAGAGTTTTAAGCAGCTTTTTTCATCCTTTTAATGATCATCTGATCAGTAAAAATGACCCTTCTTTTATTTTTGATATTAATAATCTATGTCTTTCTCTCTCTTTTTATGTCTTTTTAGGGCTGCACTTGTGTCACATGGAAGTTCCCAGACTAGGGGTTTAATCAGAGCTGTAGCCCCTGGCCTATGCTACAGCCACAGTAATTCCAGATCCAAGCCATATCTGCGACCTACACCACAGCTCTTGGCAATGCTGGATCCTTAACCCACGAGCCAGGCCAGGGATCAAACCTATGTCCTCATGGATGCTAGTCAGATTCATTTCCACTAAGCCACAATGGGAACTCCCTGCCTTTCTCTTCTGTTGTTTTCAGTATTAGTTTTGCTAATCAACATATCAAATTTTATCAACTTTACTGATCTTTTTAAAGAATCAGCATTTGATATTGCTGATTTTTATATTGAATTCTTTTTTATTTTATTGATTGCTGTCTTATTTTTATTTAATTTCTTCTACTTAAATTGTGCTTTCTTTAAGGTGATTAGAACTTGAGTTTAAATATTTCTGCATTTTAATACATACATTTAACACTTCATAAATGTCCTTTTAAGCACTATTTTGATTGCAGCCCACAGATTCTAAGTTGAATTTTCATTTAGTTCATAAAATTTTCTGATTTACATGAGACTTTTTTTTGACTTATGTGTTATTCTGAAGTGTGTTTTTATATCTCAAAGTATTTGGGATTTTTCCAGCTACTTTTCTGTTATTGATAACTAGTTAAATTCTATTGCTGTCTGATAATATACTTTGTACAATTTATATTCTTTTAAATTTGATACCTTTTTTCATGGCTCATGTTGATCTCTGTCTTTGTTCCTTGTGATCTTGAAAAAAATGTATTTTACCATTGCTGAATGTATATTCTATAAATGTCAGTTAGAATTTATAGGTTTATACTAACCTGTTGTCATAATCTAAGATCTATAACTCTTCTGCACTACTGAGATCAGAGAACTAAATAGTGATGTGGTAGGAGACACTATACCTTCATCTCTCAAGACTTTGATCCGACTCTAATCTCTTCTGTTCCTGAAGGAATGTGATATTATTCCTATTGACTGTTCAACTGGGAGAATTCTTGAAGGACTAAAGTGGAATTTTGGACCTTCAGAGATTACATCATTTTGAGCCAGTATCCACTAAAACCGTACATTACTGTCTCCAATGTATAAACTTTTCTGGTAAGTAGCTGCAGGTTCCTTTGGAGAAAACTAGGACAAAATTTTACAGTATACAATTTTCTTTTTTTGTCTTTTGTCCCCCTTTATTTTTTAGGCCCATACTTGTGGTATATGGAGGTTTCCAGGATAGGGGTCAAATCAGAGCTGTCGCCATTGGCCTACCCCACAGCCACAGCAACGCAGCATCCAAGCCGTGTCTGCAACCTACACCAGAGCTCATGGCATTGCCGGATCCCTAACCCACTGAACAAGGCCAGGGATTGAACCCACGTCCTCATGGATACTAGTCGGGTTCATTAACCACTGAACCACAACAAGAACTTCTATGGTATATAATTCTCTTAAGGAGATCCTACTGTCTTTTCATTGAAGAAGCTCTGAGTTTGTCAGTTAGAGCTGGTCTTGGAATTGAGTGAGAGGTCATAACTCTGTTGTGGTGACATATCAGGCCACTGTTCTGAATGAAACCAATATAAGACAAAAAAAAATGTGAAATGCTGGACAGAGACTGCGTCTTGTAACATCATTTAAATCCCAAGATCCAGATCATCCTTACAGTTTTGATTGTATGAGCCAATAAATTACCTTTTTTAAATGCCAATTTTAATTTAGGTTGCTATTTCTTGCATCTGAAAGAATCATTATCCTGGCTTCAAATTGAAATTCACAAGTGAAGATATTCCAAATAGTATGTGTTGATTTGCACTTGAGTCGCTTCTTACACACAAAACTAAGTAGTTCTTCCTCCAGGATGTATCACAGCTGGGGTTTATATACTCAATGGTGATTAACAGTTCTTCCAAACAAAACTGGGAGGATTATTTTTATATAAGAAAAACGGTAATGAAGAGTTTCTGACTCTTTTTCTCTCAAACCTTTCTTCTCTTACCACCCCTTTATACCAATAAATCTCAGTTTAAAGGTACCGCTAAAACCTTCTTGACTGTTTTACTGAAAATAACTCAGTGGTGAACATTTTAGTTAGAGAGGAACAGCACAACAGACCTGAATGGGAAAAGTGTCTCATCAGTTAGATTCTCAGTAAGGCAGAAATCACATTGTTTTATCAATTTGCTTTGTCTACAAAGAGAATAATCTTACAGAGAAAGATCAGTGAAGACAGTGAAACAAAAATTTTTCCTTCCATGTGACTTCCACGTTACCTGGTAAATCTTTTAAAAAGAGCTCCACAAAAAGACTTTCTTTTTACATCTGTTATAAGAAAGAATTGATAGAATCTGATTGTTGCCCTTTGCTTACAGCTCCTCATGTGATCTGTCAAGAAGTAAATACATTGTAATAGAAACGAGTAAAATAAATAACCTGGATATTTTGGTTGAGAAAAGTTTCATGTATAGTTGAAACATAATCTCAGAATCTTTTGTTAGGGTCAAATTCTATGACAGTAATTCTGCTCAAGTAGTTTTTTTTTTTCCTTTCTTTTTTTTAAATTGAAGTGTTGATTTACAATGTTGTGCTTATTCCTGCTTACAGCAAAGTGATTCACTATATGTATATGTTCTTTTTAAAATATTCTTTTCCATTATGGTTTATCACAGGACATTGAATATCATTCTCTGTGTTATACAGTAGGAACCTGCTGTTTATAATCCCCTCCACCATGTATAATAGCTTTCAAGTAGGTTTATGGATAAGAGCCTGAGTTATTAAGTGTTATAACTTTTCAGTTTAGATGCACAGACAAAATTCTTAAACTGCATTTATTATCCTTATAATAATGATTTTACCATGTTTTTAAATTATATAAAATGCATTATTTTAATTTTTCCTCTAAGCTACAATATTAAATGGCTATACCATTCATTATTTAAAAATATAGTTTCACATTTATATTTAAGATAACCTTTAAGGAAACTCTCATATACTTCTCTGTTATTTACTTTAAAAAAATTAATATTCATCCTTTAACTTTTTCACCTTAAAACAAGAGTCTTGTTCTTTGTTGAAATGCCTTTCTTCCTTGATAGAAATGTAATTTTACTTATCTACATTGACATTTGAATCTGTATGCATTCATTAAACATCCAGGTTGTATAAATAATGCAATCTGTATTTTAACAAAGGAAGCTTTCATGGATGAATAACTTCTTCGCTTGGCATTACGACAGCTATTGAGAATTGGAAATTTCAGCTTTTAAAAAAATACTGTATGAAAATATCTTTGCCAGAGGAAAGAATCAAATAGCATAATTTTTTAAAGAGTAGTTTTTGTGTTTTTGATCAAGTATATAAAATATGTACCACATTTTATATCTTCCATAGGAGATTAGGTTCGTTAAAAAGATATTGTATTCTTGACCAAAATATTCTGTTTTCTATAAATTTGTAATGTCTGTACTCTCCTTTGCTCCTAGACCAACTTCCTTTATGTTCTGAAAAGACCCCTATCCTTCTGTCTTCTTAGTGGCATAGCCATGGAATTTTGTTCAATAATTGAAAATTGTATAATAATTCATGATACAATTCTCCTGACCTTTCCCTCTGTAGTTCATTGTTCAGCATGCTCAAGCTACTTGTTTTCTTGACCAGTGCCAATCACACACATTTCACCCTGGACCTGGGCATGTTGTGCAAAAACCTTTACTTATTTGTCACATTAGAACACAAATGCACTATTCGAACCATATCAGCATATGAGAGAATACGTAAGAGAGTAACAGTTAGATTAGACTCTGTTTTCCTTTTCCTTGAAAATCTATAACTTAGCATAGTACCTGGCACATATTAGGCATACAATAAATATTGGTTAAATGAATAAGAATAATGCTTTTTGTACATGTAAAGAGGAGAATCATGAGAAGCAACCACAGAACATGCAACAGTGCTACATACAGAAAATGAAAACAAAAACAAAACCATGGGGGAGAAGAGAATTTAAAGAGAGAAATAGAGTATGACTACATAAAAACAGTAAGGGGGATCTTACTATATGCTTGAACCATACCAAAGGCAAATATAAACAAGAAAATGTACAGTGATTATTGGAAGATTTATTGAGTAGCTGGAATGTGCTGGGCATTTTGAAAATTTTCAAAATACTCCTGTGCTCATCATTAACTTAACATACATTTATCAAGCACCAATTTTATGCCAGGTGATGCTTTGGGTCCTTGAGATCCATCCCTAAACAAAAAAAAGAGAGAGAAAAACTCTTGCCCTCATATAGATCCATTTTAACATATATTTAGAAGGTATATAATAATCATAATAAATAATTATATACTAAGGGGAAAGGTGAAAAAAAACTATGGGGAAAAATAAAATTGTAGAACAGGATAAGGGACATAAAGCAAATTGATGGAGTGTCCAGGAAGGAAATTGTTGAGAAGGTGTGGTCCAAATAAAGAGGTAGAGATTGGAAATTAGTTAAGTGAATATTTGGAGTAAGATAACTATATGCAGTAGAAGCAGCAAAGGTCCTTAGAAGATGCTTTTTTGGGATTTGTACGGCACAGCAAGGAAGTCAGAAAGGCTGGAGCAGAGGGAGCAAATTAAAAAGAGCAGGTGACTAGATCAGATTTGATTGTGAGATATAGGGAGTAAAGAACAAATCATGAATATTGGCTTTCACTCTGAGTGAGACAGAAAGCCATGGCAGAGTTAAGAGTACAGGAGCAGTTTGTCTGTCATTTGTTTAAAAAAAGACTATCTTATTCAGTCCTTATAAAAATTTCTATAAATCAGTCTTTCAGTGAGAATTATTTTAGATGCAAGGAAACCAACTGGAACGGGATTTCACAGTAAGGATCTGTTTTTTCCTGGAACAGTGGATCTGGAGGAAGGTGGTTCCAAGGATGGTTTAGTAAATTAATGATGCTTAATTCTGTGACCATACCTGTGTACTTATTATTCTCTTGGTTTTCCCATCATACACGGTGGTAAGGTGGTTGTAAATCTAGGAATCACATCATCATACAACTGTCTTCAAAAAGAGGAGGAAAGAAAAAGTTCTCACTCTTACTCACTTTATTACTCTGTCTTTTTCAGGGAGTGAAATCTTTTCCAGAAAGCTCTAACATCTGTCCTGTGAGGTTCCTTGAAACAAAACTGGGTCATAACCCGTCTTATATACTATACCAATTACTAACTGGTGAATGGGAATAGGATTCCGTCAATCCAAGATGTCATCTGGGATAGAACACTGCTGCTTGATATCTGAATAAAACTGGAGTTATATTAATCAAGAATATAACTCTTATAACGGCTTATGGGTAGGAAGGTTATAGAGTCTTTCAGAAGAGTAGATTTTATTATATGTTTTAATAGGTAAATAGAAATTTAGAGAGTCTGTAACTAAAATAAGGGAATGAAAGAATATTAAGGTAAAAAAAGAAAAGAGTGAGTTTTATGGATAGATGTAAAACTAGCTATTATATTGGAGTGCTCTTTGTGTGATGGTAAGGTATCAAGGAAGAGAAGCATTCTCTAATTTTATAGCTTAATCACTGTCGTTTAGTTGTCCTGTGTCCCTAGATTGGGACTTCTACGTGTTATTTTAGATTTTCTTCCCTATTAAAAATATGTGGCCAGATTAGAGAAATGCCCTCCTCTGAGCTATGGAGAGTCTGGTAGTGTCTTTTCTCTGGATGATAAACCTTTGTTACAGAAAAAATTCTGGGTATATTTCATAAAGATCTGGAATGAGATCTTAGATCTTCACATTGAGAAGTGGACTTTCTAGAAGTAAGTCCCATGAATGTGAGGCCTCCCCTAAGTCTACTCCCCAGGAGATTTCCATTGTCACTCTAGTCTACATACAGTTTCTGGAAATTCACCATAATTGCCATTAAATTTTCCTCCCATTTTATTGCTCCAGTGGCTTCTGTTCCAGGTTAACTGATCTTGACTGTGTTTCACTAATTTTGCCTATAGCTCTAATTTTGGTGGGGTGTTTTTACCTTGAAACATGGATTCTCTAGTAGTCTGAAATGAGTCATGTGGAGTTCCCCTTATGGCTCAGTGGGTTAAGAACCCAACATAGTCTCCATGAGGATTCAGGTTTGATCCCTGGCCTCCTCAGTGGGTAAAGGATCCTGCCTGTGGTATAAGACTCAGATGTGGCTTGGATCTTGAATTATTGTGGCTGTGGCATAGGCCTCAGCTACAGCTCTCATTTGACCCCTTATCTGGGAAATTCCATATGCTGCAGGTGCAGCCATAAAAATAAAAAAACAAATAAAAGAGTAATTTATTTTCAGTTTGTTCAACTTTGTCTTCTAAAGAATGAAGTAGTGACTTCTAAACTCTTTACAAATGAGAATTGAAACCAGGAGTCTGGTAATCTGAATTTTGACTTTTACCTTAGGAAACCATGACTCCTGACTCGGAACACTGGAAATTCCAGCATTAAACTATTTAAGACTATTATCATATAGGAAATGATTGGAATAAACAAAGGGTGAATATTCAAAACATGTAAGGCTGCCACAAATATCACGCAGGTTTACTAGACCACACTGTCAGCAAAAAAGGTGTCAGAAATGATGTACATGTTTAATAACATTCAGTTTAGCTAGTTTCACAGAGATGTTGGCTGGCTACTGGGATCAGAATATTTAATCTGTTGTCTAATTTCTTTAGATGGTATTTGAAAAGGCAAAGATGGTATTTCCATAGTGGCTTTTTTTCCCCTAAACTTCCTATGCTGACTAGATGCCTACTGCCCTGTTCCTTTTATTGATGTAGTGTTAAATTTAGACAGTTCACAGAGTTCCCGTCATGGCTCAGTGGTTAACAAATCCGACTAGGAACCGTGAGGTTGTGGGTTTTATCCCTGGCCTTGTTCAGTGGGTTAAGGATCTGGCGTCGCCGTGAGCTATGCTGCAGAAGCAGACATGTCTTGGATCTGGATCTGGTGTTGCTGTGGCTGTGGTGTAGGCCGGTGGCTACAGTTCCTGTTAGACCCCTAGCCTGGGAACCTCCACATGCCGCGGGTACAGCCCTAGATAAGGCAAAAAAAATAAAATAAAAAAAAGCTAAATTTAGATAGTTCAGATTGATGACTGGGAGACAAATTGGGAGTTGTTTTTCTGAGGAGAACATTTCCTTGTCTCTGGTTTATTATGTGAGTTCTTATGTTTTAACAGTCAGCCCAATAGTTTTACTACTTTGTTTGCCTACATTCAATATATATATACGTTATCTTATTCTAAGTCCTGAAAACAGATCATTTTCCCAGATGATAATGTATTTTCATTCTTCTCCACATGCCATTTTCTGTACTGGGCCACCTATTTTTAGAATCTTCTGAGAGAATAGAGATACTCAAATAGATCTGTCCAATATTTGATTGGGAAATATTCTGATGCTTTTGATTTAATGAGAGCTGTAGGTCTCTTAGATTCCACTGATTTATGCTCTTTGCTGCCCCATTATGTGGGTGAATATGACCCGAGGGTGGACAGTAAGTATTTGTTGACTGACTGCAGCATAAACTTTAGTTGCCAGAAGATAAATTTGCAAAAAAAGAGGCAGCAAAGGGTCAAGGCTTTTCACCCTAAAGGAAATATTTTTTTGACAGATTTGCTTAAAAAATAAGTTAATTTTAACAGGAGCTACAGTAATCTTGTTGGCTTGTTCACAGTATGTACAGTATTACTGAAATATGTAAATGTAAGAAGTCTATTTTAATAAGCTCTTTTTAAAGGTATGAATGTGGCCTTTTGATAGGAAGAATAAAAATAAAAGATAATTAGGTTGACTGCTATGAAAGGACTCACATTTTTACCCTGGGCTCTAGTGAAACATTCTGCTTGAGTTTCACAGCTTGATATATCCTAGAAAATTGCATTTATAGTACACCTAGAGCAAGGAAGTATAGAAACTAATGTCATGACCTTAAATAATAATTCTAAAGCTATTAAGAGCCCATTTTAATGTAAGAATATGATTTAGAAGATGAATATTAATAACACTTACTAAACCTAAAATATAGGAAAATTTATACTTGGAATATGTTGTTGAAGCTCTTGAAAATATGTAAAAGGACTTTGACTTCTAAATCAGAATATGCACATTAGAAGATATATTATATTCTTTTTTGCTTGTTTTTAATTTAATGATTTTTGTTTTTTCCATTATAGCTGCTTTACAGTGTTTTGTTAATTTTCTACTGCATAGCAAGGTGACCCAGTCACACATACGTATATACGTTCTTTTTTTCTCACATTATCATGCTCCATCAGAAGCGACCAGACATAGTTGCCAGTGCTATGCAGCAGAATCCCATTGCTTATCCATTCTAAAGGCAATAGTTTGCATTTATTAACCCCAAATTCCCAGTCCATCCCACTCCCTCCCCCTCCCTTTGGCAACCACAAGTCTGTTCTCGGTGTCTATGATTTACTTTTCTGTGGAAAGGATCTTTTGCGCTATACATTAGATTCCAGATATCACTGATGGTATGTATGTTATGATGGTATGTATCTTTCTCTTTCTGACTTACTTCACCCTGTAAGAGAGTCTCTCATTCCGTCTATGTTGCTGCAAATGGTATTATTTTGTTCTTTTTTATGGCTGAGTTGTATTCTATTGTGTATATATACCACATCTTCTTAATCCAATCATCTGTCAGTGGACATTTACGTTGTTTCCATGTCTTGGCTATTGTGAATAGGGCTGCAATGAACATGAGGGTGCATGTCTCTTTTTCAAGGAAAGTTTTGTCTGGATATATGCCCAATAGTAGGATTGCTGGATCATATGGTTGTTCTATGTATAGTTTTTGAAGGTACCTTCTTACTGTTTTCCATAGTGGTTGTACCAATTTAAATTCCCACCAACAGTGCAGGAGGGTTCCCTTTTCTCCACACCCTCTCCAGCATTTGTTATTTGTGGACTTAATAATGGCCATTCTTGATGTTCCTTGGATTCTTGCCCTACTGCAGAATCTGCCCATAGGTTAAGCTTTATATATGGCTCTGAATCCAATCAAAAATTAGGATATCAGAGCATCACACCAAATTTGTAGTTAATCCCTTGCCGGTCATAATAACTGTTCCATCTATTGGTACATTCTGACTAAGAACCTAACTTGTATTCTGACATTGCAGTTCCATCCATATTTTCTAATTCTTCATCTGCTGAGTTGCTGTTAAGTCACATTAAATCTGCACATGATTGTATTCTTGTTCAGACACTTTTGTTCTTTCTTCTGCTGATGCTTTTGAACTTCCCTTGTCCTCTTAGATATAAAGTCTGGCTCTAGGATTCATTTTGAATTTTCTTTCAGCATCCAGTTACAGGTTGTAATTGAATCTGGCGTCTAAAAAGTTTAAGAAAGTCTCAATCATGTGAAAATATAAAACTAACTTTTAAAATGGAAAGCAATTTCAAGAATTTTTTTTTTTTTGTCTTTTTGCCTTATCTAGAGCTGCACCCATGGCATGTGGAGGTTCCCAGGCTAGGGGTCTAACAGGAGCTGTAGCTGCCGGCCTTCGCCACAGCCACAGCAACACGGGATCCGAGCCGCATCTGCAACCTACACCACAGCTCATGGCAACACCGGATCCTTAACCCACTGAGCAAGGCCAGGGATCGAACCCACAACCTCATGGTTCACTAGTCAGATTCGTTAACAACTGAGCCACGACGGGAACTCCTAATTTCAAGAATTTGAGTTTGAATTTATCTTTAGGATAACTGTTTGGAGAATGAAATGCAATGATACGTTCTGCAACAAAACAAAGAAAGAACACATAATATCTGTGGTCCTCTAAATTATAGAAATGAAAATGAAATATCTTCAACTGAAACAGATGTTTGAAATTAGAAGTATCCAATAAGTTACACTACTCTGTGTGTTTGTAGATTTGGCCCTCCTTATTGGTAGGTTCCACATCCTCAGTTTCAACCAACCATGGGTGTTATACACTTATCAGCTGCAGTTGGTTGAATCTGCAGATTCTGGAATCCAAGAATGTGGAGGTCTCATTATTGTATTTGACATCCTGGGTATCCCTGGCAGGTCCTTGAACCAATCCCCAGTAGATAATAAGGGAAGAATGTATAGTTTAGTTTTTCATCTTTAAAGCTTGTTTCATTTAAATATATATTTATTTTGAGATTGTAGGTTTAAAATTTCCTATGATTTTATTACTTACTTTTGCTCTTGAGAAGATCGGTTATGTATTTTTGATATGTGCATTGCTTACAGTGGTTTAGAAGGAGAAACTGCAGAGACAGGAAAATCTAGTTCCATCCTTGAACTTTGAATGAAAAGAGAAACTGAAAAGAAACTGGATGGACTTTTGTCATCTTAACATAAACTGTACTACCAACTCCCTAGATTTAGACTAAATAACAAAAAATTCTTTGCTGTTGGGCAAAGAGTATAATGTAGCTATCCTGGAGGAACCCTATGGAAAGAAGCCCTTTGCAGGGAGGATCTACTTTTCCATTGAGGAAGTGGCTCTTTCTCTTATTATTCCTCTTGGGAAAGGATTGCTCCCAGGACTATGTTGAAAAATTAAGGAAAGCTTAGCAAAGGAGAGATGCTAACATGAGATAGCTGCAGCTACTCTTACCATTGTGGGAGGTTTATGCTCAGGAGTGGTGATAGGCTATATATGCAATATTATAGGAGCCAGACCAGAATAGGAGAGATATTGAGAATACTTAATTATGTAAAACATATGCTGGTAGAGGTGGTAGGAGTGGGGAGTCTAAAGATCTGGAAATCAAGAATGTGAAGTCAGGGTTGATATAATTTGACTATTTAATAAAAAATATGATGTTTCTTTGGAATCATAGTAAATGATGCCTGGAATTTTGAACTTTAAACCATAGTTTTTTTTTTTTTCGGGGGGGGGGGATTGATGACCTTGTTTTAGTCTTAGTTTCAAACTATGCCTCAGTGTTAGAGTCCCTCTTAGGCCTCTTTATAAGAGATTATAAGTGTAATTTGTAGTTACTTCTAATTAATCAAATGAAGTTTGATATTATTACTCTTACTATCAAGTGAAGTTTCAAGAATTAAAAAAATCTAGTTACTTAGTAAAGCTTAAGTACTTTTTTATATTGCTATTTGAGTTTATTCTCAAATTTGAGGATCTAGTGTGGCTTTGGTTCTACACAAGAGTATGCTGATATGTTAGCCCCTCTCAGGGAAAAGTAATTTTACTCTTTTGATGGTCCATATTCCTTTTTTGTACCTTTTTTTGACTCAATTTTTATCAGGGCCCATATTTTTGTTATTTTTGTACATATCCTTTGTGTCCTGTGGTACTATTCTCAAAAGCAGGATATATAATTTCATTTGTATATTTACTCAGCAAATATTATCTATGTTCTTGTTCTCCTCTTAATACTTAACATAATACAAAACACATATCAATACTCAGTCAACGCTGGCAAAAAGCTAACAAATGAGAATATTTTTATTTTCTCAGTCTCTTTTGAGTAGTTTCCTTTAATATGTCCTTTATGGTCAGAATGAAAAATTGATACAGTAGGTGTCTCTTGTGTGTTTTCCCTAATTAACTCCCCCCTCCACATTTCACTGTTGGTGGGAATGTAAACTGATATAACCACTATGGAAAATAGTATGGAGATTCCTCAAAATAGAGCTACCGTATGACCCAGAAATTCCACTTCTGGTTATTTATCAAAGAAAGCAGAAACACTAATTTGAAAAGATACAAACATCCCAAAGTTCATTTCAGAATCATTGATAACATCTAAGACACGGAAGCAATCTAAGTATCCATCAATACATGAATATATAAAGAAAAATATTGTATATAGACTTTTATATATATATATGTACACACACACACACACACATACGGTGGAATAATGAATGGATAAAGAAGAATATGTATAATGGAATATTAACCATAAAAATGATGAAATCTTGCTATTTTCCACAACATGGATAGACCTGGTGGATATTGCTAAGTGAAATAATTCAGAGAGAGACAGATACCATATAATTTCATTTATGTGTGGAATCTAAAAAACAAAACAAACATAACAAAACAAAATAGACTCATAGATGCAGAGAATAATATGCTGGTTGATAGCTGGGAAGGGGGTGAGGAAATAAATGATAAAGGTGAGGGAGGTTAAGAGGTACAAACTTCCAGTTATAAAACAAATGTCATGACGATGTAACATACAGCATAGGAAATATAGCAAATAACATTGTAATGACTTTGCATGGTGACAATTATTAAATAGACTTATTGCGGTGATCATTCCATAAAAATAAGAATATTAGAAGTTCCCGTTGTGGCACAATGGGATCCGAGGTATCTTTGGAGTGCTAAGATAGGGTTTGGTCCCTAGCCCAGCACAGTGGTTTAAGGACACAGTGTTGCCACAGGTGTGGCTTAGGTAGCAACTGCAACTCAGATCTGATCCCTGTCCTAGGACCTCCATTGCTGCACGGTGGCCAAAAAAGAAAAAAAAAACTATTGATTCACTATGTGATATTCCTGAAACTAATGTAATATTCTAAGTAAATTATACTTCAATAAAGGAAAAAAAAAACATCTTGAAAATATCTTTTAGATATGTATCTTATTTCTAAGTAAATGATAAAAATTTAATATACGAAAAAACTCTCAACTGAATTACAGAGTGCTAGTCTACAACTTAATGTTATGAGACAGAAGTAGAATATATTTGTTTATTCCTTTCAAAGAAATCCTAAAATGCTATGGCAAAAGTTTCTGGAAATGCTTAGGTATATTAAAAAAGGAATTAAAATGCATCTAATTAGCTCTCAGTTTAGTGGCCTATGCCTCATTTGGATGAAGCACCGATGCACTTCTCAGAGCCCACAAATACACTGTTGACATTTCAGGAATATACTGTTTCTCAAAGAAAAAATATATGTTGTCAGTGCAATACAACATTTCAAAGAAGATAGAAGAAAAGGCAAAATAAGATTTCTAAAAACTGTGTAGACATCACAAATTTTGAATTTTCCACATTTAACCGAAGTTGTATCTAAGGCTTTCTACAATTTTAATTTCTTCTGCAAACTATAAATTAAAACCGTTTATGGGTTGAAATAAAAATCCTGGCCAACTATATATTTAAAGTATGTTTATACTTTTCTTGGTTGTGAATCTCTTGACAATAAGGATTATTGTCTTTTTCATCTTTGAGTTCCCAGCAATTATACAATCCCTGATAAGTAGTAAATGCTTAATATTCTCTGTATGACACAATTGATTTAATAGTTCCTTATTGACCTCTTCACTCTAAGTTTTGCTGTCTATAAAATACGAAATATTTTATCACTTCTATTTAAAAATGCCACTTCTAGAATGTATTAAGAATAAACAATATGGAATATTTTTTAACTCAAAATTGTGCCCAAGCTCCACAGACTATGATATTATGGTCATATAAGCTTTTAAAGGTTATTTCTCTTTAGAACAAATGCATTTGTATGCTGGTCATGATAGAAAGGGGATTTATAGAAAAAAAAGCTTTAATTAAGTCTCATTGTATGGGGAAATATTGAATGTCCAAAAAATTGTAAAGAATGGAAACCATTTATGATGATATTAATGAAAGGAGTCAGTCAGCTTACGCCATTTAGATAAGATATTTATGTTGGAGACAGTTATAGAATACAGGAAAAATATCTGCAATAGAAGAAAGCAGCAAAAATGACAAATGCTACACACATTCATGTTTGTTTTTGAGTTGGTTTATCAGAACACTACTGCAAAAGTTATGGGAGCTTAAACTTAATTAGAACCTTGAAATTAAAACTAATTTTTCATCATTCCTCTTACAAATGTTCTGAACTCATCCACTTCTCCCATCCTGGTTCCACACTGCCTAAGGGATAAAATACAACCACCTTAGCTTAACATACATATCAAACCATGCATTCATCCCTGAGTATTTCCCATAACTTCTCTAGTCACATCTACAAAGAGTCTGCTTTTTCTTGCTCTGTGAGCTTTTGCATATGGTGGTCTCTGTGCTCAGAATAACTTTCTCCCATGTTTGATTCTCACCAAGTTCTATTCTTTCTTTTAAAGCTTAGCTACAGTATCTATCATTCCTTAGGGAAATCATTTCTTCAACTTCCCCATCACTACCATTTGTTGAATTCAGCCTTCTGATTTGTAATCCACTGTAGGCTCTGATTACCCTTATTAATACCTATTTGCATCATAGAGTCTGTATTAGGTTTCTATTGCTGCTGTAACAAATTACCATAAATTGAATGACTTATAACATGAATTTATTCCCTTATTTCTGGAAGTAAGAAGTTTGAAATGAGTCACAGTGGGCTAAAATTAAGGTGCTGGTAGAATAGAACTGTATTCCTTTTTTGAGGTCCTAGGGGAGAATCTGTTTCTTTGCTTTTTGCAGCTTCTAGGTGCTGCCCATATCTTTGACTCATGGATAGGTTGTGGTTTGTCTTCAAAGCCAGCAATGACTGATTAGTCTTTTTCACATTGTACCACTCTGACACTGATTTTCCTGCCTCTCTTTCCCAGATTTAAAGACTTCTGTGGTATATTTAATCTAACTGGATAATCCAAGAAAATCTCCCTATTTTAGAACAAACTCAGAAATTTTAATTACATCTGCCATCTTAATTTCCCTTTGCAGAATAATATAATACATTCAAAAATTCTGAAGATTAGGACTTTGACCCTCTAGGAGACAATTTTCTGCCTACCATGTAGTCACAAATATTACTTTAACTTTCATGTGTATACCAGTTTCCAACATTACATAAGTGTTCAGTACACATTTTTTCAATTAATTAGTACTTATAAAACCATTAACAAGTTTTCCTTAGAATTGTGCAAGTTTAAAATTAGCAAAAACTTTAAAGTTTAGCTCTTTCACATTCCTTGAGCTATAGCAGGGGTTTTAAAATTTTATTGATTTTGTATTCTTATATAAATTTTTGTTCCTGCCCTTATAAAACTCCCATTCTTACTCTGGTACACAAAAAGTTACCAAGTACATCACAAGTGATGCCAACACTTTTATTAAATGACTGTTTATTAAAGTTAATGAAATCCCATTCATTGGCAAGTATTCTTAAACCCCTACTTAAATATTATCATAAACTGTAAGTATTGTTGAGTATTTCAAGAAAGTGACCATTCTGTAGAATTTTTCAATATTCATCATGAATGTACTATCTTCTAAATAGAAACTGTTCTCCTTAACACATAGCCTAAACAATAATTTACAGCTGATTTTTGTTTTGTTAATACATAAATAAAAATATGCCATGTTTGAAACCACGGGAAAAAAAAATCTATCTGTAAACCCCTTTAACTTTAAAAACAGATATCAAGATATATTTTTTTCACAATGAGATATACGTCACAATGAGATATATGTTGGAAGTTTAATTTAGGCTGATAACCCAAAAGTAGTCAAAAATTGCCTCAAAATAAAATTTAAAGAAATATCTTGCCCAATGCTCCAGTGAAAATATATACTCTCTCTGTCTGAGTTACAAAAAGATAACATTCTTATCCTTGAATAAATTTCTACTCTACAAAACTTGTTTCTTAACTCTACAGCCATCTTCCTTCCTTCCTTCCTTCCTTCCTTCCTTCCTTCCTTCCTTCCTTCCTTCCTTCTTTCTTTCTTTCTCCTTCTTTCTTTCTTTCTTTCTTTCTTTCTTTCTTTCTTTCTTTCTTTCTTTCTTTCTTTCTTTCTTTCTTCTTTCTTTCTTTCTTTCTTTCTTTCTTTCTTTCTTTCTTTCTTTCTTTCTTTCTTTCTTTCTTTTGGTGTGGGCATTTTATTAAGGGTTGGGAGAGGAGCTACTTGTATAGCACCACCCCCACTCAGGACAGTATAGGCCATGGAGCCTCAGGGATGGTTCGAGGCTATGGATCCCCCATATAGCCTACTATCAAACCATGTTAGGAGAGGTGTTCCTCTGAGGCAGTGATGCCCCAAATCTTTTGTCGCCATGCTGAGTAAGTAGAATGCTGGCCTTGGGAGCTCTGGGTTCCTTTCTTCCCAAGACTTTTGAGGGGCAGGCTAGGCTGTGGGGTGGGGGTGGTTAGCTGGACTCAGAGCTGGTGGTCCAGCAGGCTGGCCTGGCAAGGAAGCCTGGGTGTGGGTGATGCTTGAGGCAGGAGAGGGTGCACAGAAAGGGGCAGTAACCAGGTGGACACAGTGCTTACAAAATCAGGGTGGACACCCTGGTTACAAAATCACTAGTTTGATTTTATGGACTGTGATATTGGAGAAGTCTATTGTCATGTAATTGTATGGATTAGTGTGATTTAACATCAGCTTTACTATTCAAAAAGACTTTTTCTGTAATCTTTCAATATCATATTGTGCAATACTAGGCTACTGATTTTATGGTCTGGAGAAAAGACAAAAGAGAACGTAAAAATCCTCAAAAGGAACTTAACACTCTTTACAAAGACACAGGATTCAATACAATAGTATTGACAAAATCAGTCAATTATATTAACAAAGATAAATGAATAGTCAGCCACTGGACAATGTTTGGGCTTTTTAAAAATCTGGTCTAGTTCAAAGTAACTTGAGATGGTATTGATTTCCCAGAATACAGAGTAGGTTCCCCTCTTTACTCAGGTATTAGGATCTGTGAAAAGCTGCCACTTTTTGTTTGTGTGATAGGAGTTTTTTTTTTTTTGCAGGTGTTATTTCTTATTTATCTCTCTAAGTTACTGTCATCAAATTGTTCTGATTAAATGCAAAATATGCAAAGTACTGTGCTGCACTATATAAAAAGATATTCAACAGACAAGGTCCAGCACTTTCATTTCTGTAATCTTCCCAGTTCTGGTTCAGAGTTCCTGATTGCATAATTTGGTTCTTTCTTTGGTTTTCATGCTGTGGAATTGCTGATGCAATTACAGATTATGGGCAAAACTGTAGACTTCTTGATCATAGACAGCATAATGAACCAGGGGATCATGAGTGAATATATTTATATATTTCAATTTTCCTGTAGGATTAAATGAAATTGACTAAAATTCCTAGCACAGTTCTCGTACCCACTAATGATGAAAAAAATCATAATTTTCCTCTCTGGAATGATTGAAAAGCACAACAGAAGCACTTTTTGAAACACAGATGCAAGAATGAGTCCATGAGGATAAGGCAAGTATTAAAATAACAGTTGTAAAAGGCAAGGGCACATATGAATATTCATTAAAGTTTTCATCCTTATATTCAAAGTTAGGAAGCGTATACCCTGAAGACAAAGGTTAATGATAATGGTATAAATAGAAATCCTCAAATATTTTATGCCATTATGATTCACACAAAGAAAATTGGGGATAATTAATGAGCCTCCATCAGTTATCCCAGAAGATGATTTTTTTTTCTGATTGTAATTCTTGGGTAGGTATGATTAAAGATGATGATTTTATGAAAAGTTGTGTTTTTTTTTTTTTTTTTGCCTTTTGTCATTTTAGGGCCACATCTGTGGCATATGGAGGTTCCCAGGCTGGCGGTCTAATTGGAGCTGTAGCCACTGGCCTATGCTGCAGCCACAGCAATGCAGGATCCGAGCCGTGTCTGCGACCTACACCACAGCTCACAGCAACGCCAGATCGTTAACCCACTGAGCAAGGCCAGGGATCGAACCCGCAACCTCATGGTTCCTAGTCGGATTCGTTAACCACTGCGCCACGACGGGAACCCCTATGAAGTTTTTTAATGGATTATTTAGCACCTTTATGTCCTTGATTTTATCTGTAAAATAAATAGTTTATTTCTGTGATTACTTTCTCTTTAACGTAAAGGAGCATGTGGTCAATTTTTGATTAATTATACAGAATAGGTCCCAGATTGCTTTTATAGTTCAATTAAATCTTTGGATGAATGCCAAGTCATGCATAGCTTAAAGCTGAAAATAAAGTTCTGGATAAAATTCATGTGTTCCATATTTCAAGGCCTAGCTTAGGTATCAATTATCTAATTAATAGATCCTATTTATTAAGCACTTACTGTGAGTCAGAAACCCTATTAGGTGGTTATGTACATTGTCTCATTTAACCATAACAGCAGGGTTACTAAGAACATAATGTTTTATTTGGATAACAGATGAAGAAATAGCCTCAGAAAGGTTTAAGTAACTTTTCAAAGAAGTCATAAAACCAGAAAATGTTGGAGTTGAAGTTCCAATGCTGGACCATTTAATTCTGAGGTAAAGGCTGTTGCATTATTTCACTGCCTGTTTTAGCCTTAGCCCCTCCATTGTTTGGGAAGGATTCATCAAAAAATCTTGTTAAGGTGGTTTTATACTATCAAGGAGTTAAGCTGGAACTGTTTTCCAGAATTTCCTTCTCTGCATAAATCTGGATTAGGGTTTACTACCAGGGAAAAATGCATACAATTTGGAAGGCAGAAGCCAAGCAGCAAGTATTGTATTCTAACGGTCAGTATTGAACTCCAGGCCCACTAAAGCTTGCCCGACTGTGCTGATAGGCTGGCTTATCTTGTTGTTGTGGGACAGCTAGCAGGCCCTCAGCTCCTTTATCTTCTGTGAGTGCTGGGCCAGATAAAGGAGCAATTCTATGGTGAAATCACTGGCTGTTTCTGTACATCACCCAGATCCACAAAGCAGTGGTTTGTGGAAAGACCGAAGTAGTACCTGTTTGCCCTTGTGAGTTATAGTTCTTCTGAATTTTACTTGGAATGTATGAGCTTTTATTCCTTTCTCCTGGCCCTGCTGCCCTACAGTGACTTTAGGACCACTTTCACACTGGAAAGAAACAACTTTTTCCTGAGTTCTCTGCTAGGCTCCACAAACGGGGTGAGGTTTAACCTTTATGATAAATCACTTACTCTGCATCACACCTAGAGGTTCTGCCTCCCTGAGAGAATCATGACTGGTGCACCTGTAAAGTGTGTCTTGCGATGGTCATGGTAAACAGGTTATTTCTGGAACAGTCTGGAAGTATATCTTTGAAGCATACTATAACCTATTTCCGTTAAATTAGAAGTTAGTTTTGTTTTGTTTTTGCTTAAGATTGAGATAGAGTGGGTGATTTAAAAAGCTGAGATAATCTCTCTAAAGCACATTTTATCAAATAACTACATTAAATATATTAGAATCACTATGATTTTCATGCTTAAATTTGCATTCATGTGTCCAAAATGCCAGCTTGTATTATTCACTGGCTCTTGACTATGAGTCTCTTGTAAGTCATCCAAAATTTGCATAGGATCAGTTCCAATCTCTGCTCTTGAATGTCTTGTGCTTTGTATTAATTAAGGCGATTGGCTTGTAATTACTTCATTTACTTAGAACCCTCCTCAGTTTCTATATTACTAACAACTACCCTGCCTTTAATACAAGAAATGTATTAAATCTACGTCTAAATTGACGTTGAAGTGTTTAAAAATCTATGTGACAGATAATTACGTATTCTTTTTCCTCCTCCACATTACACAGAACCAGTTTAATTTGTTATCTCATTTGAGATTTTTGGATTATCCATGCACATGGGCTGTGTAATGTCAGACTACACATCTCATCAGACTCTCCTCTAACTAAAAAAAGAACTGCAATGTATCTACAAAACATGTGCTTCTTTTTCCTCTATTTTTATCCTTTGTTTACACTTCATGAGTATTCTTATTTGTAAAGAAACTGAGACAAAGTATCTTTTCCAAAAGCCCCATTAACATGACAATAATAAAATCTGGTAAAGGAGTCAGAAATGTAACAACCTCTTCCAATCTTCTTTAATATTTAAAATGCATCCCCATGCATCTACTTAATATTTATAAGAAAAGCAAATATTATAAACCTTATTTCAAATATGAGGATATTGAGAGTCAATGATTTTAATGACAAAACCAAAGAGCAAAAAAAGTGATTGAGTCAAAATATGAAGTCTGGTTCATCAGTTTTTGACTATGTAATGTATTCATTTTTTCTTTTTAATGGAAAACAAATGGTATAGTGGCAAGTGCCCGTACTTTAGAATTCTATAACTCTTTGATTATAGATGTATGATCTTAACCAAAGCGCTATGACTTTGACCAAGTCCTTTAAATTGTCTGATTTTTGCTGATTCGTAAATGAGAGCATAACATTTAACTTACAATTTTATCATGGAAATTCTCCCACAATATTTTATAGTATGGAATCATTGCTTATCAAGTTTGCAGATGATTAAAGTATGATTATTGGTCTCAATGAACATTTGGTTTATCTTTGAGTATTTAGTCCTAAAATGTTTGAATCCCTAAATAATGAGGTCGCTTTTTCAGGTTATTTTTACCCTTAAGAGTATGTACTTAACATTATAGGATAATGGTTCTCAAAGTAAGCATGTATTAGAATCACTTGAGGGGCTTATTAAAATAACTTATTTCAACTTCAGTGTGTGTGAACCAGTAAATTTGAAATGTGATACAAGAATTTGCATTTCTAATAAATTCACAATTGTTTCTGCTCATGCTGCCTAAGGATGATACTTTGAGAACCTCTGCTATTGGTGAAAATATCAAAGAAGATATAATATTATGAAGGAAACTTTATTAAAAAAAAGAACTCACATGCAAATAAAAAGCACTTGACTTAATACATATATTTTAATACACTTTGATTTTAGATTTATGGAACTATTGAGAATAGTGCAGAGTTACTATATGCCACACTCCAAGTTTTATTATTATTAACATTTTATATTAGCCCAGGACTTACGGTTACCTTCAATAAATGAATACTGATGCATTATTAACTATGGTCCATAGTTTATTCAGATTTTCCTATTTTTCATATAATGTCTTTTTTTGACTCCAGGATGCAATATTTATTTGTTTGGTTTTGAGTACTTTCTTATTTTTGCTTTTGTTTTTCTTTATGTCTGTTTTTTGAGAACTTACTTTCTGGCACTACAGTTGCTTCAAACTTATCTTCTATTATTTTCTTCCCTAGTCTTAGAATCATCTAGTTCTCCAAGGATCCCTGGTTACTTTTACTGGAGAATGATATTAGAAACTGAGATCTAGGGACTAGGTGTACTCATTACTGCTAAGTTACTTCTAGATCAGCTCATCTGACAGAGTAAAAAGTATATGGATTTGTACTGTGTTTATGCATACCCTAACTTCATCTGCCATAAAAAAATACCACTGTGAGGTGGCTTAAAAACAGAAATATATGTCCTCATAGCTCTGGAAGCTAGAAATCAGGGACAGGTTTCCAACTTGATCAAGTTCTGGTAAAGGCTCCCTTCCTAGTTTTGCAGATATCTACTTTCTCGCTGGGCCCTCAAATGGCCTGAGAAAATAGACACTGAATAGAACATATTAACCAAGGTATAATAGCCAAATCAAGTACTGATTTGATGGAGATAGTAAATTTATTAATATGATGTTGTAAATGGAGGAGTTAATGGATAAGACCACAACATTAAAGTTGTAATAGCCCACTGTGAGACACCAGTTCATTCTTTTCAGGTGTTTGAATAGGCAAAAAAATTGGGCTGTCAAATAGAAAAGCAGTGGGATAGCTCTTCATTAATTAAGCATTATTTATAGCAAGTTTAAATCTTTGATGTTCAAGTTTTAACTTACATTGGGCCACGTTAATGTTTTAACTGGGAAGCCTGAACTTCTAGCACCCCCCACAATGTCCTCAATATTCAGGTTATAAAAGATAGATAATAAATTCAGATTCCCTCTCCAATGTCCTGCAGGAAACTAAAATAGTGGCTAAGGGCCATTCCAAAAGACAGTATAGACTACCAAGAAGAGAAATAGGAAACTCTACTTAGTACATTTAAAGTTACATTTTTAAAGTAATAATGGAATTAATACCATATCCCATAATGATGAAATCAGACAACTCCCTGGTAAGGAAAATCAATATTAGATAAAAAGAGACTGTTAGGTGGAGCTACCCAGAATTTTTTGGGTTGGTTGGACATGTTACTCTTGATCTGGGTGATTTCATTGGTTGTGATCTGGAAGCCCAAACCTTTTAAATAAACTTTTGTTTCAACCAAGCATGGTAAACACTGAGGCCCACATGTCATTGATTGTGGCTATGCAAGCTCTGCAGTGCAAAGACCTTGCTAGCTTTCCTGTAACCAACTGAACTGACAACAGGGACAAAGGCTCCAGAATAACTAGTTAAATTAGAGGAATGACTACACGCTAATATTAGAGGTCAAGTCTTAACTACAGATATTTTATTTGGAAAATAAACCAATACCCTCTTAACAACAAATTCCAAATCAGTCCATATGACTCGTAACCTATTTTCAGCATAACCCACAGCATCTCTTAATGAAGCAAAACTTTGCATTGTTGAGAAATTTTAGATTCAGCCATCCTTCATTGGAGTTTTAAGTGTACTGGTAAGGTTCCAGTGGTAAATTTTAATATACTTTAATTTCTAGGAGTACTTCTTGATTTTTCTCTTCCAACTTCACTGATATGATTTTCTTAATATTCATCCTGCAACTTTAATTACAGTTTATAATTTGGCAATTAACTTTTTAAAATTTATATAATCTTTTTGGGATTTCAGTTTTTTTATGAATATCTTTTTTATTTTATTTTTTTCATTTTTAAAGTTTTATTGAAGTATAGTTTATTTACAATTATGTAATAATTTCTGCTTTACAACAAAGAGATTTAGCTACACATGTAAACACATCAATTGTCTTTCAGGTTCTTTTTCCACATAGATTATCACAGAACAATGGCCAAATTTCCCTGCACTATATAGCAGGTCCCACTGGCCCATTTACATACCATATTAGTATTCCATATACCTTAGTGTGCATACATCAACTAGATACAATAATTTTTAATACAATCAAACATAATAACTGAAAATCTTCCAACACTTTATTTCTAGAAATATTTTTATAGGTGAGGCATTTTCTTTTATTTTAAAGAATAGCCTACCATTTGGAATATCAAATCTCTTTTCATAGTTCTAGTTATTATTTTTGTTTGTAAAATATTCGTAATAAAGAATGCAGTTTTTTCTTTCTTCCCTAATTCTGAAACTATATGTTAAAATTTTCCATTCAAATATCCCACTTTCTATCTCAGTTCCTCCTTTTTTTCCTTTATAAGGAGAAGCTCCTTGGTTTCTTACATTCTATCACTTCACTTTATATTAATTTCCATCATCCAGCACTTTTGACAGCATTCTCAAATACCTTTTCCTCTTTAATCAGAGCTATATAGTAACTTCAGTCCAATGACCTGCCCTCTCCTAAATTCCATATTTCAAGTTCCACATTTTTATAATTGTTGGCTGTTTTCACTCTTTTGAATGCTTAAATCCTACTCACTCTTTAGTAATTTTCCTCATTCAAAAGGTTTCTTTAACTCTTTTTTTTTTTCTTAATGGATTTTATTTCAATTATAGGTGTACTTCTTTAACTCTTCTAATGTGGCTTCTATACCCCTCTTATCTTGTTATATAACTTCCTGAATCTCTCATTGTAACTGTATATATATGTGTATCTATATATATATATACACACACATACACATATGTATACATACACACACATATATATAACTTATCTGTTCCCATTTATATATGTATAACTTATACCCATATATATAACTTTTCTCTTCCCACTAGTGTATTAGACATGTAAACTCATTGAAGAAGAAAAAAATCTGTGAGTTTTTTCATTCATCAATCTACCTTCAAGATCTTTCTTATTGCTGAACATATAATTGGTTTCCAATAATTAGTTGTTGAAAAAATAAATAATGATTGAGTATAGCCATATAGCAAGCTTCAAAATGTCTTTTGATTTGTACTGATTCAAATCTCAGTTTCCTTCCTTATTGGGTAAGCTACGATGAAATCAAGTTTTTTTATTGCAAATTTCTTTCTGGACATGTAGAAATCATATTTAGGAATAAAACATTCCAAATAGAGTAACACGGTGCTCATTAATAAAAACCTTTTCAGAAACATAGACACACACATCATGCAGCAGCCTTTTGTAACTAACTTCCTGTAAATCTTAATTATTGATTTATTGTAGAAATTTCTCTAATGTAATAGTATTTTTCCGGAGCAAGAGATAAAATCTATATGGCTATACAGTGTGCAGAAGAGTTTCCTGCCCAAAGCATTGTACCCTAATATTTTAAGTCCAAGTATAATTCTTTTTTTTTCTTTTTAGGGCTGTACCCATGGTATATGGAAGTTCCCAGGCTAGGAGTTGAATTGGAGCAGCAGCTGCTGGCCACAGCCACAGCCACAGCCACAGTAACACCAGATCTGAGCCATGTCTGTGACCTACACCAGAGCCTTAACCCACTGAGCAAGGCAAGGGATCAAACCTGCGTCCTCATGGAATAGTAAGGTTCATTACTGCTGAGCCATGACGGCAACTCCCAAGTATAGTTCTTATCAAAATATTTAAAGAAATTTAAGAAATGGAAGCAAGAGTATAAAAGCAAAATAAGACTTATTTTCTGTTCCAAAGTTTACATTTCTTTAAAATTTTATCGTGTCATTCTTTGCCTAGTCTTAAGTGATTTGGGGGCAATGGAATATGCTATTTGAACTTCTTGACATGAGATATTTTGAGAAAATGGAAACAACCCCAGGATCAAAGTCAAAATATTTTGCCTAATTTCTCATTAGATCCTAAGTGGATCCTCCAATTATTAAATCCTTAGTAAATCTCAGGTAACTCCAGTTTCCTCATGTAGAATGAGACCAGAAATGTAGCCTGGCCTTATTAAAAGAATAACATTTGTGAAACTTTTCAAGAAAGTATAAAACATTTTGTAAATTATTATTATTTATCAATAATTCATTGTCAACAATAAATTTGCCTAATTTTTTAACCTTTTTCGAATTGATTAAATAAAACATTCATCTGATATTATATGTAGTTTAATTAATTCTTAGAATAAAAATCAAGTAATAAAGCATTCTAACTCTGTTAAGAATTTGTAAATATAGTTAGCCCCCTGTATTTTTGCATTCTGCATTTGATTCAACCAACTGTAGATGGAAAATAATAGAAAAATATTACATAAATTTGCATAAAGCAGAACTTGACTTGCTGCTTGCCAGCAACAATTTACATACCATTTACATTGTATTAGGTATCATAAGTAATCTAGAGATGTTTTAAAGTTTATGTGAAGATATGTGTAGCTGATATGAAAAAAAAAATACTACAGCTATCTTATATAAAAAATTTGAACATCTATCCATGGGTTTTGGTATCCATGAGGGTTCTGGAAACAATCCCTTCACACTTCCCTCATACTCAGGGATGACTGTACATCTGCTTTATCGGTCTGGAACTTTTGATAATCTGAAACTCTATTGCTTGATTCCTGGACTTGTGAATTTCCTGAAGCAGTGAGGGAGATAGTTGAAGGGTGTGTTCTCTTAGCCTTACTAAAAAGTCATTTTTTTTCCCTCCAAGCAGAAACATTAAAAAGCAACTACCTTCTTTTTATCACCATTATTTCATAAAATCAAGACATTTGAACATCTCCTTCCACCGGAAGTAGGAGTATCATCTCACAGTAAAAGAGAGTCTGCAAAACATGGTATAGTATACTTGAGAAAGAGAAGAGGAAAGGGGATACATTATGAGTCATAGATAAGAGTTAATTTTAAGAGGTACCCGTGGCACAGTTTTGTAGCACAAAGAGAGCAGGTATCAGAAAAGAGAAAACCTTCCTCCTACTATACTGATGAAGGGATCTTTTTTAAGATAGGGAACAAAATGGGTGAGGCATGAATTGATTTCAGCAGCTTATAACCCAGTTCCTAACCATGACTGGCAGAACAATTTAGATGCTGCATAGATAGGATCCCAGAAATCCAACATAGATATAGGAGTTTGATTATACTGGTCTTCTAGTTAAATTGGGAGACTTCACCTTATTTCCTCTAAAAAAATCTTTTCAGAATAATATTATATGAATAACTGGTTCTCTTGCAATATACTAAATTAATTTTTGTTTAATATATAAGTAATATACAATTATAACCTGTCACAGATAGTTATTTTGTCACTATTTGGTGCAGCTACCTCACGTGGTAGAAAGAGCACTAAAATGGAAATGAGGAAACTGTGTTCTGTTATCAGCTGTTAATTGATTGACTTTATATGTTATTTGATTGTTCTAGTACAGAATTTTCATAAACCATGCATAATATGCTTCACAGTAGAGATTTTCAATAATTTTTGTTGAAATGAACTGAGTTATATAAAGAAATTCTGGAAGTTGATTTGAGTTTTATAGTTTCTGTTACCTCCAAAGTTATATGATTTATTCAGTCAATACTTAGACATTGTGCTCTCACTGTACTATGTATAAAGTTCTACTTGCATCTTTCACTTGTATATTAACTATAGATTGGGCAATTGGCTTTCCTTATCATTTACAGAAATAGTTGTATCGGAGCATTTGTTACACATTTTTTTTTTTTTTTTTGCTTTTTAGAGCTGCACCAGTGGCATATGGAGGTTCCCAGGCGAGGGATGCAATCAGAGCCACAGCTGCTGGCCTACACCACAGCAGCAGCAGCAGCGCTAGATCAGAGCTGCGTCTGCAGCCTACACCACAGATCATAGCAATGCCGGATCCTTAACCCACTGGGCGAGGCCAAGGATGAAGCCCACATCCTTATGGATCCTAGTTTGGTTTGTTAACTGCTGAGCCACAATGGGAACTCCTGTTACACATTTTTACTTCTTTTATTTCTTTATATTTGTCTACTAATTATAGATTCATATGTATTTGGGCTTTCTTAGATGATTTGGAAATATGAAACATCTATTTTACATATTTTGGGGAGACTAACACCTTTTCTAACTCATCTGCATTTATAGTTGGTTCTTTAATGTTCTTTTAAAATACATATATGTAGAAAAACATACACAAGGAAACACATGTACAATTACATATGTATGTATGTGTCTGTAAGTATAATATATATACATGAATAGAATACCTAAAATGTGATTTCTCCAGTTTCTCATTTTACATATGAAGATTCTGAGGCAAATAATAAATGATTTTTCTAAAGTCACACAGCTTATTGCTGGCAGAAGTAAGAGTGTAACTTGTTTACGGAAGCCAGTCTGCATGCCTTTGTAACATTTTATTTTTAAAGAAAACCCTATTATGTTGCAAATTTGAATAGTTACAGAAATAAGAGCCAGTAAGAACAATAATTTTGTTTAATAATAGCAGCAAACATTTTATTTTGGATTATATAAATTGATTAGGGATGAAACAGCATATCAATTAGTTATCGCTGCACAAGGAACCATTGCAAATCTCAGTGACTTCAAACAACCGCTTATTTAATCATGATTCTGTGGTTTGGAGAGTTTTGTCTGGCCTAACCTAAGCAGTTCTTTTGCTTTTGACTGGGGTCAATCACACTTATATGAATGGAGTCTGCCAGATTGAATGGAGGCTGGCTGGTTGAAAATGGCCTCAGGGAGAATGATTTGAATGTGCTTCACATATTTGCATATCCTCCTCGGTTTATTCACATACGAGGTCACAGAATTCCAAGAATAAGAGTGGAGGCATGCAAAATCTTTTAAGAGTCAGGCTCAAAACTAGCCTGTTTCTTCTGTTACATTTAAATGATCGAATCAATTTACAAAGCCAGCTCAGAGTTAAGGAGTGGAGAAATAGTGGCAAGTTGCCACGCAAAGGGGAGTGGATTCAGAAAGGAATAAGGCATTATGGTAATTTTTGCAATTTGCTATGAATGATATTTTTGTAACTGTGATACCATACAGGTTTAGTTTTATGGCTTCACTGAGAAGTGCCCATACCACAGAACCCAATTTTTTTTTTTTTTTTTGGTGCGTCCTGGTATATACATACATATACCAAGTCCTGGCATCTATGCTGATCAACTGGTAATGAAAATGCAAAATGACAT
The DNA here is from genome assembly GCA_004024745.2 of Catagonus wagneri. NCBI lineage: Eukaryota > Metazoa > Chordata > Mammalia > Artiodactyla > Tayassuidae > Catagonus > Catagonus wagneri. Next base: position 33,262 of record PVHT021183619.1, on the reverse strand, counting down.
AGCTACTTTGGAAAATAGTTTGGCAGTTTCTTATAAAAATTTAATTGTATAGAGAGCACACAATACAGGAATCCTACTATTAGGTATTTAGCTAAATTCTGCAACTTAAAACCAAGATTAGTTTACTTCTCTCTCACTTACAAGTTCAATACGTTGTTCAGTAGGCAGCTCTCAATGTGGTGACTAAAGGTCCAGAATATTTTCCACTCATTAAGTAGCAGAAGAAAAAGATAAAGAGTGGAAGTGGATTTGGCAAACTAAGGCCAGGGGCTTAATTATATCCCCTCTCTCCTGCCACCTGCCTGCCTGTTTTTGTAAATAAAATTTTACTGGAATATGGCCATACCCATTTGTTTACATGAAGACTGGTTATATTTGTGTTATAATGACAGAACTGAGTTGTTATGACAGAGATTATATGCTTCTAAAAGACTAAAATGTTTACCCTTTAGCTGTTTATAGAAGTCTGCCAACTCCTATAGTGGAGGGATTTGTGATTTCTAGGCCAAATCTGAAAATTATCAATTTAAATGTGGCACTTAAGATGAAGTATATTTGCCATCTTTGGGTGGAGTTTTGTAATATTGCAGGACAGCATCAAATGCCTTGTTCACTTCTAGATTCTTATAACAAATTCCAGACAAATCTGTGAAACCCAATAAATGTTGAATTGTAAGAGAATGTTAGACAGTTTTAAATCATATGATGTGAATTGCTCTTCTGGTACTAAGCAAGGAGGATTTACTCAGCTGCACTGTCATCTGATCCTTGCTGGGTTCAGTGTATTCACTTGACTAGCACTAGGTTTGTGACATCCAAACCTCATCCACTTACCAACTGAACATACTCTTTCTTCAGTGCCTTTCTTTACATGTTCCTCTAACTGCTAGTTAATAATTGCCACTTTCTGAAGTTAAGAACACCATAGTCATGGTGCTAAATATTAGTTTGTAGATTTGTTTTTTTTAATATTTATCTGCAGTAATGCAGTCTCTATTAGTTAGAACGTGTCATTATGTGCACAGCTATGATTATGCTATATGATACAGGCAAATGTTTACTGTCCTTCATTTCTTTCCCATGAAGAGCCTTTGTCTGGAATAGAAATAGGGCAAACTATGACCCATAGGCCAAATCTACCCACTGCCTATTTTTATAAATAAAGTTTTATTGCACACAGGCATTCACATTTATTTTGATATTGTCTATGGCTGCTTTAGCACTGCAATGACAGAGTTGTCTAGTTGTGACACAGACGGATATGGCCCACAAGGCTTAAAATATTTGCTGTGCTGTCCTTTACATAAAGTATTGTTTGATCCCTGGTAAGTTCGTTATGTTGAACAAGCCTCTTGAATAAATAAATTTAACAATTAAAAAAAAAAACCTCTTCAATAATGTTATGTGTTATAAAAGCACATCAGAAAATCTATGAACTAAATTTGCTTTATAAATGAGAACTTAACAAATGGTATATTCTAAATAAAACCCTGATTAATTCTACAAAATGGCACCATTAACCCACAGACCCAGAAAACCAATAGCAGTATCAGAAGAAAAATGGTGAATTGATTTTAGGAAAATTTGGGAGTGATGAATCAAAAAGAATAGGTAATTGAACTAAATTCATCAAACAAATGTAGGATTTCTGCAGTTGTGGCTGAGTATTTGTAAGTATGCTTAGTATGAACACGGCTTAAAATTAGTTTTAAGTGTGTTCTCATGAAATAATAGAAGACATGTTCCATCTTATCTCCGCTGCTAAAATTGTGAGGCTAGAAATCATTGACAAATATTATCTCATTAAGCAGATTCTTCTTCCTTTGCCATGGGACAACATGGCATGTGGCAACAGACAGTCTTGATTAATTCTCACTAGAAGAGCAAGATATAGCAATATCTGAACATTCCATTTCCATAAAACAATTTGTACAATTTATAACAAAGTAATTCAGTAAAAGCATATTTTTTTTTCGGTTTTGTCATGAAAATTTTGCTTGACGTAAGTGCATGTTACTTTGAATTATTGCTGTCAGAGACTGGAGGAAGCCTGCCTTCCAGGAATCCCATTAAAAAAAGAAAAAGTTATAATTAGAGGGCCTCATAGTTCATCATTTTGAGTAAAAAAGAGATAAATAAATTAATCTAGGATGAGCTCTTCTGTCAGGCTTTGGGGGGAAGTCTGCCTCCAGGCTCTTTCTTGCTCTTGGTAGAATTCTGTTCTATGTGACTACAGGATTGATGTCCTCATTCCCTAGCTGTCTGTCAGTGGAGGGTCTTGTCTGTTCCTAGAGAATGCCTGCATTCCTTGACTCATCAAGCCACCAAAGGCACCTGAATGCATCTCAGGCTTTGAACCTTTGACTTCCTCTTTAGCAACAAACTGGGAAAAACCTTTGATTTGTAAATCATTCGTATGATAACTTCAGGTGCATCTAGATAATCTCCCTATCTCAAGGTCAACTGTGCCATATCACAAGGTCAATCTAATCATGGGGTAAAAATCTGTAACATTCACCATCTTACAGATTATGCAGGGCATGTATACTAGAGGGCAGGGTATTTTAGGAGTCATCTTAGATTCAACCTACCGTATTAATAAACCAATAAAATAGACTAGTAAGAAGCCATGCATTGTGATCAATTGAATTTTGTACAATGAAGGTCCGTTTTAAGAAAAAAGTACAGAAATTAAAAACAACCTTGTTACTTATTATCTGACTGGTGTTTGAGTCTTTCAGTTAGTACTTTATTGAGTTTTAACATTTAAAATTCTTTTAAGAATGAGAGGTTCCTCTGAACTTTGGCCGAAACTTGCCATATAAAAATAAGGTTTAATCTAAATCATTAACTTCCCTGGGCAAATTCTTTCAAGGATAAGAGAGTATCTTCTGAACTTTGGTCAAAACTTCCCAAATAAAAATGACCTTTGATCTAAATTATTAACTTCCCTGAGCAAGTGTGCTAGTATATGAAATCTGTGGTGATAGTAGATCATTTCTAAGAATGTGGCTTCCTCTAAAATGAGTAAGAATCTAGTACTCTAGAGATTATTTTATTGATACTTTATCTTTTTAAGTGAAAGTTTTTAAGGGTGTGGGATGTGAAAATAAGATAATTCTAAATCATCAATATATCTGATACTGAAGAGCTTGATCTCTGGAGCTTGACTTCTTAAGTTTAAATTCTGATTTTGTGACATTAGCTGGGCAGCCATGGGGAAGTAATTTAACCTCAATGTGTCTAAATTTCATTTTCCTACAGGAAAAATGTTTTAGTTTCTGAGGATTAACCTAGATATTACATTAAAAGAATGTAACACATCATATAAACTTTATGTATATATCAGCTATGATGATAAGGTTTACAATCATTTTATTTTATAGGTTTATTTAAAAGTATCCTAGTGCACATGACACCAGTGCTTTATTTACATATCCCTTTAGCTGTTTCAAAACATATAAAACAAAAGATAACTTACTCAATATTATAATGTTAGTTATGTTTATTGCACTTATCATTTTAAATACTTTCATGCTATTAGATATATATCATTTTTAATTTTGATTCTTGTGGCCTCAAATCCCTTTCCTTTTCCATTTTTTTCAAATGGCTTAAATCTCCTCAGTTTCTGTCTGGAGTTCTTTTCTTTTTCTTTTTTTTTGCCTTTTGTCATTTTAGGGCCATACCTGAGGCATGTGGAGGTTCCCAGGCTAGGGGTCTAATCGGAGCTGTAGCCACTGGCCTATGCCACAGCCACAGCAACGCAGGATCCAAGCCGCGTCTATGACCTACACCACAGCCCATGGCAATGCTGGATCCTTAACCCACTGAGCAAGGCCAGGGATCGAACCCATAACCTCATGGTTCCTAGTTGGATTCGTTAACCTCCGCGCCACGACGGGAACTCCATTTTATTTATTTATTTATTTTTTTATTGACGTCTATTCGATGTACAATGTTGAAGGTGTTAATAAAGTAAATCTATTAACATTTTGTTAAGTCCTTAGAGCTTTTCATACTTTTGGGGATTTTCATTGTGGATGTAATGTATTGTGAACTGACAGACTGTTTCAATCTTGCTCATTTTTCTATCAATTTCTTATTTTTTTATTAAAAGGGGATGGGCAAATCAAATGAACTGGTGATACATTTTGACTTTTTTGCCTTTTGCACCTCTTTATATGAAGGGAAATTTTAATACACTTCTCATTTTAGTCTTATATGTTGATAATATGCCACAGTGCTTCATAGTCCAACATGAGTTAGAGCATTTCACCATTGAAGAAGTTAGCATTTCTATAAATATTTGTGCCTTGCTTTGAAACGTTTCATGAATGCAGAGTGGCAATATTGCCTTTGCTTATTTTCAACTGTGATGTGTTTCTTCCACGAGCTGCTGGTATGCTAGCTCTAGGGAAAACAGGGCAAAATAAGAATTAGATAAACCAAACCAATATCCCAGATGAAACTACATGCTATATGATCAATATTTAGGTCAAAAAGTATGATTTTAAAAAAACACTGAAAAGAAAAAAACTCAGTTATGCAAATGAAATCACATATAAGTGAGTAAATACTGAATAGCAAACATGCATTTTTAGAGTTCTTTTTTCTGAGATAAATATTGAGAAGTATCAATTGTAGGACTTTAGAATTAGAAAGCAAGCAAGTTACCATTTATAGATATTTGCTTAGAATTCAGTGCTGAAGGTGGAGTTTGGTACTCTATGAAGTACCCAGCCTCTGAGAGTTGGATGTATGTGTTGTAGTATAGACAAATCATAGAATTCTGCCATTTCTATTAAGGCCTTATTGTGGATAAGAGTGTTGCCAAAATGGATTGTGGGGTACATTAGCTGAGAAACAGAAAGTATGTACCGAGGTTCTTGAAGACTTTATAGAATGGACATTAACTTTGTCAATGTATTAAGCAGTACTCAGTGGAATATGCATTGGTGGAGATACGTCTGTATTTAGAAACAGGGACTTTCCATAAATGAGCTGGTGGAGTCAACAAATAATGACCCTTAACCCTTAAGAAGAAAAGATAAACTGGTTAATCCATTCCTATTGATGTCCTTCCTCTTTTTGATGACAAATGACACAGGCTGAAAAAAGTTAAGGGCGTGAATCTATGAAGAGGCTTCCTTTCATTGTGTTCTCAAGTTGATCCTGCCCAGAAAGCTAGAAATGGAAAAAACATTATCCCTCAGTAGTTAGATTAAAATGATTTGTTTTTTGAACTTGTAAAACAGTAAAAAATGAACATGCTTGGAAAAGTTTATAACCACCTCTAGGGCACCTCTGTCCTATAGAAGTATAATGAGAGCAACAAAAGTGATTCACATGTTTACTTTAAAATTTTCTAGTAGTTACATTAAAAGAGTAAACAAAATACGTAAAAATCATTTTTAGATTCTATTTAATTTATTGCATGTAAAACGTAATTTTAAAAGGTAATCAGTATAAAATTATTACTGAGATATTTTGCCTTCATACTTTGTACTGTCTTTGAAGTATCATGTATGTTTTATCCTTAAAATACTTTTCAATTTGGACTAACACATTTCAAATTCTTAAGAACCACATGTAATAGCCAACCACTCTACTGAACGATTTATCTCTAGGAAATGACAACCTACTATTTTTGTGTGAAATGTAAGACTCAGTGAGGTAAAGATATTTTGCCACTGCTACTGATTATTAGCCAGTCACTGGCTTTTGCAGACCTACTAAGCTCCTGCCTTTCTCCGTACAGCACAGCTAATTAAGCACAGAATGAATTGAAAAGATACTCTAGTTTGTCATCATATGTTTGCATTGATAGAATAAAAACTTATTTTTAAAGCAAGTGATTTAACTCAGGATGTGAAGAAAGCATGGGAGCTGCATTTTGCAGATGGTATAACATCTATCCTATGAAGACATTTCATTTATAGACACTTAGATACAGAATGCTGTATGACAAAGATTCCACCAGTGATATATTTTATATGTACATATTAAAGTATATTTTAGTAAAGTCTGAAAATAATGTTTCTGTCAGTTTCATTCACTCACATTTATCAACATATTACACATAACAGGTTTAATTGTGTGTTATTGAAAGTGTTGCTTTTACCTAGGGGCTTTTATAGGCATAACACTATGATGAAGGAATAGAAATCAAGTCCACTATAGTTAATTTTTTAAAAAGTGAGTATTCACAACATGATCAGTTTTTTAAAAATGTATGGAATGCTAATATTAGTATCTGGCATGTCATAGCTTGTATGACTTCTGGGAAATTTATTTACCTGTTCAAAGAGATAGATACTCAAGTAGAAGCTCTTCCCGTCCCCACGTGCTTATTTAACGTGTTGAGTGAGGTCATTACACAGCCAGATTTTTCCCTTACCTAGACTGCCAGATGCTTCATGACAATACCATTTATTTCAAGAGGCTACAGGTAATAATATTTGGGTGTGAAAACACACCTTTAAAGAAACAAACAAAAAGCCCTTACAGTTTTCACAGGCATAAAAAAAGTGCTGTCCTACAGAAGGTAAAGTGTACGTTGGATAAAGCAATATAGGAAACTAAACAATAACAAACTGCATAAGAGTAAATAACTGTACACAATTAGCTATGCTAATTTCTCTTTCAGATCTAGGATTATATTATTTGTGTTTTTATATTCTTTACCCAGCTTTTAAAAAGTGTTTTAAAGGGATTTTGCATATTTTTCCAAGTGTTGTCTTTGTTTTTCTTGTATAAATAAGTACATTTTGGATTATGCTTTGTATTATTTGGCATGTATTTCTATCTGGATTTGGTTTTATGTTTGAGAGGTAGTGAAGGCTAAAAATTCTGAAGGTCAGATGACAGCTGCTTGTTAAATTTGTTCACTACATATCAAGTCTGTAAGAAATACTGCAAGTGGATCGGAAAATAAGGAGTGGATTGGCCCTCATAGAGCATATTTTTTCAGTGACTTATTGATCTTATTATTTAAAGAAAAATTTCCCCCAAATGCCTTGATACTGAATAACCTAAGACTTCTTGCAAATAAATATACCAGAAAAAATTGAGAGTTCAGTATAGGGCTCTAGCTCCACCTAATTTTTTATTGCATTCTTCTCCACAAATTTAGAGAGTTTTGGCACCTAGTAAACACTCACTTTTGATACTATTAATAGGACCAAACCCTATATAAGCCATGGGATCCTTGAAACTCTACTTTGATTCTCTGTTTCAGGAATTTTGTTCTGTTATCTAGATTTACACTGACCTCTGCATTGTGTTAATGTCCTGGATTATACTAGCAAGGATTAACAACCCCAATCCCCAGTGATTTAGCAACTTTCATTAAAATTTATTGACAGGAGTTCCCGTGGTGGTTCAGTGGAAATGAATGATTAATATCCAAGAGGACGCAGGTTCAATCCCTGGTCTCTCTCAGGGGGTTAAGGATCCTGCGGTGCCGTGAGCTGTGGTGTAGGTCACAGACACAGCTCAGATCCCATGTTGCTGTGGCTGTGGTGTATGCCAGAGGCAATAGCTTCAATTTGACCCCTAGCCTGGGAACCTCCATATGCCATGGGTGTGGCCTTAAAAAGACCAAAAAAAGGAAAAAAAAATATTGACAAGACTTTGTTTTGTTGGGCTTAAAAGTGGAAAAACTTAATTTTCTTTTATAATTACTCTAGTGGAACGGTTTTATAAAATGAAGGAGTCTCATTTTCCTCCCACCTTTGCAATTGTGTTCCTAATTGAAATAGACAAATCAAGATTTCCTAAATATCTCAAATCTTACTCATTCTTTGATCTACAGTCTCAGCATTCTGTTTGCCCTGGCCTCTGAATGTATTTTTCCACTTATAGTTTGTGTGACTATTAGAGGTTGGGGATCAAGAGTCAATTAAGTGTGTCCTGTTCTTTTTCTATATAGTACTATGTAATGTGTTGTGAGGGAAGTAGTGCTGCCTCAGGTTTACATATAGAGGACACGTTATCTTTTAAGAGAGTTTAGTAACTTGCAAAGGTATCACAGATAGTAAATGTGTGAATCTGACCCGTTCGTATTGTTTCTGTCACTCTCACTTTGTACATTATCCTTATCCTGGGTGTTTGCAATAGACTTCTCAATACAGAATCCAGGATAATGCTTTAAAATGTAAGCCAGATGCAATAATTCTGCCCAAATCTTTTCAGTAGCTTACCGTCTCACTAACAGCCAAAAGCAAGGCCTTTGCAGAGATTCACATGATCCGACCCCTCACAACTACTCTAATTTCCCACACTCTCAAGCTGCTAGCAGATATCCCTAGAATATCTGAGGCCTGAGCTTGGAGCCAACGTGAATATACAGAACAAAGAAATGTACCAAGATCTGTACTTGCTGAAAGAGTTTACTAGTTATCCATTGTTATATAACAATGGATATTATCTGAAAACTGAATGGCTTAAAATAACAATAACTTTTTTATCTCTCATGGCTTTTGTGGGTAAGAAATTAATAAGCATCTTAACTGGGATGTTTGATGTAGGAGTCTCACATGGGGTTGAAATTGCTGCTATATGCTGGCTAGTGTGGCAGCCATCTGAAGGCTTGACTGAGGCTGGATGATCTGCCTTCAAGGAGGATCGCTCACATAGAGGGTGAGTTGCTAATGGCCACTGTCAAAAGGTCTAAGACCATCACTGCTAGATGGTCTCCTCCACGAAATGATGACAAGCTTCCTTCAGAGTGAGTGTTCCACAAGGCTAGCGTCAAAGGTGTTCGTCACCTTGAAACTTCCATGTGGCTATTACTATAGTGTTCTTTTGATTCATTGTGGGGGAGCACGAACGCTAGGAGGCTATAATCATTGGGGACCATCTTTGCAGCTGGCTGCACATAAGTGGAGATTTGTATAAAGTCATATGAAACTTCATCTGAAGTGTTCCTATTAACCTAGTTTGGGTTAATTCTTATGTCAGTTTCAACACACAGAATCCTAAATGGTACATTGGAATCCTGATTTGTTGACTGACCAGTTTTGGAGCTTTCAATCTCAGAAACAGTTTAAAGGTCAAATTATTAGAAATATGGATATCTTAAAGAGGTCAACTACAAGGGATGACTAATGATTAATTATTAGATAACTCTGAGAATAGTCAGATTCCTTTAGCCTAAACTGTGAGAACTGATATTGCATGACTTAAAATAAAGATGTTGTTAGACTTTTAGTTTATCTGAGCTCTTGGAAAGATATTTGGAACTAGACACCCTAAGGTCACATAATGGCAAAAGCTGCGTTGTAATTTTATGGCCAAGTTCTGCTAATTCTCATTAGAAATTTAAGCCTTTGAAGTAATTCTTAAGAAGGCTTATTCCTATGCAAATATAGCTTGTCAGCTTGGAGGGTGGAGGCTTAATATTTTTTCACTTCTATGCTGCTTTTTTAGGTATCATGTTATAAACTAGTTACTGTACTGTCATGAATCATGTAGGAATTTTCTCTGATTCCATGTTGTTTCATTGCTTTAAGAAGATGCTTTATAGTGACTTTTTGGAATACTATTCACATTCCATTTTGTGGTAAATCTCCTTAATAAATGTCCTTTCTTTAAACATCAAAGAGAATATTGTGAAACTTATGAAGCAGATGTAAAATGTAAAAGAAGAAAAAAAACGCAAGGAAGATTTACTTTAATTTTTAATTTACTATTTTTTATCGCTTTAGAAACTTGTTTTCAGACTCTCCACAACTGAATAAGCTTCTTTGTTAATTGCTCTGGCATGAACACCGAGGTACTGAGATTTAAATAAACTAGATACTGACTACTTTAAAAGTATTAATTTTAAGAATGTGATATATTTCAATTCTTCTGCAGACAACCAGTCCTTTGCCCATATTATTATAAGTTAGTAACTAGAAATTTCAAAAAATAAAATAAGCCTTAAATTCACCTCTCTGTATTCCATTTTATTTTGTTTTTCCCATTCTTCAAATCTCTGTGTTTTTGGTTTATTCCTTTATGCATTTAATTTGCTTGCTTTTGTAAATGCAATTAAGATTTTGGCAAATTTACAAAAGAAGCTAAGAAATTGCCATGATCACAAAAGCAGACATAAAAAAAGGAATACCTATTTTGGTAAATTTGATGGAAGACAGTTAAATCTACCAAGCTTTCCTTGGAAAAAATAGATAGTAGAATGTGAAAGGTGCCTTCAGCCAGCTCTAATTGAAGATGTACATAAAACAAAGAAGCTGGAAGCTGTCACTGTGACTCTTGTACTTAGCAGCAAACAAGTACATTGGCAGTAAACAAACAGGGGAGTATGTCTCTGAAAGATAGGGTATAAATGAGCACTTTCTAGGATTTCATGTAGAAAATAATAGTAGAACAGAGAAAAGGGCCGTTTAGCACAGTTTAGAGATATCTTACGTAAAACAAAGTTTTTGTTAGAAATTGTATTTATAGTAAGAGTTGTTGGCTAGATTATTAAGTTGGTAAATTTTTAACCTGTATTCATCTTTCCTTCTGTTGGTGCAAGCTTCTCCGCATCCTACTTCCACTCCCCATCCCCCACACCCATCTCTGATTCTCCGCCTTGTGATTTCTCATTTGGAGATGAAACTAGATAAGACTCCTTGCTTTTGCCCAGAGCCAGATGAAGGGCTGAATCAGGTAGTCAGGCAGCTCTCAGGAGTCCCCATTCATAAAGGGTCATGCAAAATCAATAATATGCTAACTTGTGGTTGCCAAGAGGGTGAAGGAGGGAGTGGGATGGCATGGGAGACTGGGGTTAACTATTGCCTTTGGGATGGAAAAGCAAGGAGATCTGGCTGTATAGCACCGGGAACTATGTCTAATAACTTGTGACGAATCCATATAGGTATGTGTAACCGGGTCACTACTCTGTGCAGTTGGAAAATTGACAGAAATCTGTAAACCAGCTATAAAGGAAAAATAAAATAAAATAAAATGCACTTTAAAAATTTAAAAAAAATAATATGATAAGACATAGCTGCTAATGTAATGGGATTTAAAAAAAACAACAACTGTATTTCCTAAACTCCTCTAAGGGACAGTGAACTCCATCTTATATAGGTTGCCTTCTAGGGTGGATTGTTCCAGTAAACAATGGACTTTTGTTTAGATGAAAGCTTTGATCTAGTACAAAATGTCTTGGAATAAGAGGATGAGGCAAACTCATTCTTTTTTCTTCTCCAACATGACACTCAAATTTTTCTGTAAATAAATATTTCAAATATATTTAAAGGACTTGAGTTTAAGGTAGTTCCAGATTTTAGCCTGCGTATAGGGCTCTTATATCTAGTCCAACCTTGTCTGATTTCATAGGCAGAATCCCTCTCACCTCCGGCAATTTGTATCCTCCTTTCTTGTTTCAATTTTTCTCCTCAGCATTCATCACTAGTGTACTGTATATACACATAACACATAAATATATGGAGAAATTTTTATTTATTCATTGTTTTATGCCCGGTGCCTAAAACAGTATTGGAATATAGTAGGTAGTCAATAAGAAATTATAGATATAACAAATATTTGTTTAATGAGGGAGTGCGGATTCATAATGCTAAAGATGGCCAGGAAAAAGCTCTAAATCCTAGAAATACCTAATGCTCCAAGAGTGTTGCCAAGTTTTCATTTTAAAATTTTGCAATTCATGCTACTCAGGCAAATTCCTTTATAGAACTCATCTCATGCTAGCATTTGTAAAGTTTATTAGAGGTCACAAAATAAATGTTGAAGAGTTTCTAGGTCAGTTGTCCTTAACTCATTTGAGCTCCCAAGAAAAATGCATCACCCACGTCCCTTGCCCTGCCCCCCTGGGCTTTATTGTAGAGACAGTCAGACTACCTCTGTTGTTCTTCATAGGGGTAGGGCAATTGCCATGTGTTCCAGAAAAGACCAGAAGGTACTCTCTTTCAGGAGAGAAGAACTGACTGGGCTGAACATGCCCAATTATTTCTCCCAACTCACCTCACTCAGTTTCTTCCAACATGAGAAGAAATGCATGTGTGTGTGCATGTGTGTGTGTGTGTGTGTGTGTGTGTGTGTGCGTGTGCTACGTGTGGGAGAGCTGTTTGAAGAGGAGCCAAGGAGTTTACTCAAGTGGAAATCCCACCATGGAAATTTCAAGACAGAAAATTTGTGGTCATCCCTATTCCTGACCATGCAACATTCCCTAGCCTTTCTGAGTCATTGGGCTGAATTATTTAATTTGTAGTCATACAAAGACATAGCTCTAACTCAGAGGGGAGACTGTCACTATTTATCTGTTCACACAAACAATAATCTCCAATACTCCCCCAATACTAGGCATGTGCTTTTTTTATTTCTGTTTGAAACATGGGAGAGTACTTTAGCATTTGATCTGAAAGACTATATCCTGGATCATATCATTATATTGATTAACTCTAATTTCCATTGTACCTTAGACAAGGATATTGATTCCTATTCTGCTTCTCATAATAAATGCTTCCTAGATTTAGTAAGACTGTAAAATATGGGGGGAGGACTAAAGGGCCATTTGGTGATGGGTGGGATTTGTAATAGTCTAAGTGCCTTTGATCATATTATCTCTGCTCTATGGCATACTCTCCACTTCCTTCAAGGTTTACTGGGTTAGTTTGCACTCACCATTTTCAACTTAGCTGACATTTTCTACGTAATGCTCTTCTTGAACTCCCTTGGCTTAGTTAGTTGTCTCTTCTGTAAGATCTCCCTTACCCCTTCTCTCCTTACCCTTAGCACGTGTATGTCCATCAAAACACTATTCATCTTTTGGGAGTAAAATTCAGTTTCATTGTCTGACTCCCTTCGGAATTATATGCCTTATGAAGGCATATTTTATCATATCTACTTTGTTTGCTGTTTTATGTCTAATTATTAGCATGATATCTACGCCTTTAATACATTTTTGTCAAATGAGTGAATGATTGATTCCAAAGAATAGAAGTTGTTAGGTCTTCCCGGCATGAGTCTTTAGATTTTATATTTTGGAAATTCACAGAATGTTCAGACTGCTTATTACTTCCCATAGGTGATTGCTTCTGAAATATGCACCCAGGTTTCCGCTTGTTAGAGAGTAAACACTACCCTGGAAATGCCTAGCTGTGCCTCCCTTAAGCTTGACAAGCTGTAGGTCTTCTGCTTTTCTGAGTGATGGCATTTAGGGATCCATAATCAAGCGAGGAGCCTAGGACAGGGTTTTTTACTGGGGAGTTTATGAAAACACTTTCAATTGTATACAAAAGGATTTTGTGATGACAGTAAATTTCTGCCACTGTTGCAACCAAAAGGAATGCTTTAGTTTAATATGATCTGTTCTTGTTCACGGGACACTGCCCTGAGATTTGGGGCTCTTGTATGGAATACATTCTTTACATACATTCCTTAAGAACCTGTGTCAATGGTGGGCATTAGACTGTAACAGCCTCTTTCAAATTCTTTTTTGCCCTAATTATAGGACTAATAATAATCTGGCCACAAGAAATAATAATGAATTATAACCAAAACCAAAAAAAAAAAAAAACAAACAAACCCTGAGAATTACAAATTGGAACAAGGAAGTATGTGAGAATGTGAGTCCAAAAGGCAGTCCAAGATTATGGCTATCATGGTTTGAACTAATAGGAAAGCCAGGGAAAAAAAACAAGGGCCTTATAATTACACTAATATTTGACTAGGTTGACAGAAGTGGGCAGGTGCTTCATTCAAACACTTGTAGATTTATAGCTCTTAGTCATCTTTTCAGATGAGACACCCCATTACTAAGAACTATTTTCTAAACCAAAGCTTTTTATTTTCTTAACCAAAGCTTTTCATTTTCTTACATTTAAAGAGATATGGCCCAAACTTTGGTAAATTGTGGCATTGTGGTAGGCCTTGGTGTGTGATATAATAGTGATGATGATGATGATGATGATTGCTAACAAGAAGTGTGTATTAGGTGCCAGGGATTTTATCAAGTGGTTTATATGATTTATCTAATTTAATTCTAAGAACAACTCTATGACGGACAATTATTACCCTCATTTACAAATAAATAAACTGGGTTACAGAGAGGTTAGATTAGTAATTTAAAAATAGGACTAGGAGCAGGATTTTAAACTAGGCAGTCAAAGTCTAGAAAACAATCTCTTAAGCATATAGATGTGAATAAAATGACTTTCTGAATGAGGGAATATCCTGAACAGACACAGAGAGTCAGTCAGCCTAGGATTTGTTGTATGAAGGAGATTACAAAAATTTAGCAGGAACATAAGACAGGGAGAAGAGCAGTGGTAAATTAAATTAGGTATATAGGTTGGGGCCAGCCTTAGAAGATTTGGTCATATTGAACAATTTGCACTTTGGTTGTGGGCGTAGAAATATGAAGAGTGATCCAAATGGAAAACATGAATTGAGGAATTACCAGTGCAATGGGTATCACCCAGACTAGTGGTCCTCAGAAAGGCAAATGTCTATAATAGACAGAGGAACATATTTGCATTCCACAGGCCACTAAGGAAAACAGAATCAACATTGCTTTTCTTAAAGTTTCTAAAAGTAGACAGACTTCATAATAACATTAGAGGGATAAAGTTCAAAGATGGTTAGGGCTATCACATCAGTAACTCTTGAGGTACTGATAAGGGAAATGTCTTTATTTTATTGGAAAAAAACTGTGGCACAATTGGAAATGGACAAAAAAGTTTTTGGGTGTCTTTTTCTTAAAATGTTCGCACTGTCTAGGGGATCTTCCTAGGTTTATCTAATTATACATAGATTTGTGCCTTTAGTTGTCTTTGAGATATTTTATACCTATATAAATTGTGGAAACTGATAGTAATGAAAACGATTCTAATCCATAGAAATATAGTTGAATTTTTTCTGGAGTGCAGCTTTTTAACTGCTTTATATTTAAACAATATTGCACCACTTAACAAACCCATTTCAGCTTTCTTTATAGTATAGGTGTCTACTTTTTTTATTTCTTCTTTGAATGTTTTTGAGCTTTTTATATCTGATTATTTTATTAATTAGTGTGATTGATATGTATACATTTTATATTTGCATATCATGATATTTCCGTTTTAAAAATTATTCTTTAGGGATTCCCTTGTGGTGCAGTGGGTGTAGCATTGTCCCTGCAGTGGCTCTGGTTGCAGCTGTGGCCCTGGGCTGGGAAATTCAACATGCTTCAGGAATGGCCAAAAAAAATTTGTTCTTTATGTTTTCAACTATTTAATCTGTAGATCAGTATTGAAAATTTGCCTTACTCTCTACAGTATAACACTTGTTATTGCTGTTATTACTGGTTTATTTTGCTGATGATTATCAGTAAAACAAATTAAATTAAAAATAATGACAATATTATTAGTAGTTAGTATTCACTGTACATTGCATCCAGGGAACATTTTCATTCATTATCTGATTTAATAATCACAAAATACAATGGAGTGGATACTGCTATCAGAATAGTTATTTTATACATGAAGAAAATAAGACTTTGAGAATTCTGTAAATAGTATAACGACATGTAACAAACAAATGAGAGGACTCAAACTCAACTCTTGCTAAATAAAAATTGTACGCTTTTTTTTCCTTTGTAACTTTACTGAAATCTTAATCCATAAAATATACTCAGTCCAGTACTACTTCTAATGAAACACTGTTCAATGATGAAAAATGGATTCAAAATGGATTCATTATATCTTCTTGATTTACTTGATACATACATAAATCTACTACCAAAAATATATCTTTTTATTCCAGTGTTAGTCAAATTAGTTCAATTAGAGGAGCCAGGACAATAATTCAAACTAGTTGAAGTTTAAAAAAATGAAATAAATTTTTGTTCATTACACTGGAAAGTTAATGGAGTCAACTGGTCCACAGATGGTATGACTAATTGAAAGAGCTAAAATAACATTTGGGGGATTTTTCTTTTCATTTCTCCCCTCTGTTTCTCCACTTGGCTTCATCTCTGCAATTTAAGAGGGATAGTTAATGCCATGCCCTCAGGAAAGATGGCAGCATTCAGCTTGAAGTTACTTATAAATCCAGAAAAAGAAGAGGTCTCTTTGCTGACAGTTCCAGCAGAAGAGTCCAAAGGAGGCTTCTGGACATACATTCCACTAGACTAGCTAGCCAAAATTACTTCTGCTATATTTTCAATTTATCCAAATTACTGAGTAATTTCCTTCCCTAACCTTTAGCCCACCTGTGGATACAGAGTTCTCTTGTTCTTTTACCTTCATTCTCTTCTATTTTGTTCTAATTCCACATGGAAATATTTCAAACATCCAAAATGTTGAATGTAGAAATTTCAGTGAAGAATAGAAATTTCAATGAAGAATAAGAGGAAAAACATGAAGGCAAAATCAGTCAAAAATTAACAGCTTACTCATGTGTTTCCCTTAATATTTACAATGAGGAGAGGAAAGTTCAAGGTGTGAGCAGTGGGGCCAGCTGAAAAGAATATAAAGAGAACATTTAGGAGATGGTTTGGACTTGTGAGGGGGCATTGAGAGCTGTGTTGACAAAACAAGGTTCTGCTTTTTTAGTTGACATTAATCTGTTTAGATCAATCATTTTATTTTTAAACATTTTTTTTAGTTACGCTGCCTTTACCTATGTTACCGATAACCAATGCATAGCCGACGTCTTTTGATGTAGGTTGAGTTAATTAGCCCTAGATACGCGATGTCATTATAATTTTCACTGCCCTATGTATCCATCTTAGAACCTTAAGTGTTAATAAATATTTTAGCGTTTGTAGTTTCCTGACAAAAATTTTCTGAAATAATGCCAAGCTTTTAAAATTCTGATTCTTCTAAGCTAAAACTATGGTGGATCTAAGCTCTTTTTCCCTCACAGGGAATCCTTAAAAACTTTGGGCCTAGGGGTTTCCCGTCGTGACTCAGCAGAAACGAATATCATTAGTATCCCTGAGGACGCAGGTTTTTGCCCTGGCCTCTCTAGGTGTTTTAAGGAGTCAGTCTTGCCATCAGCTGTGGTGTAGGTCTTAGAAGCGTCTTGGATCTGGCATTTCTGTGGCATAGACCAGCGGTTACAGCTCCTACTGGACCCCTAGCCTGGGAACTTCCATATGCTGTGTGTGAGGCCCTAAAAAGAAAAAAAAAAAGTAAGTGCCTTAATCAGTGAAATATTTTAGGCAGAATGATTTCGTGTTTGAGAGAATGGCCTGGAATAAGGAAAC
This sequence comes from Catagonus wagneri, assembly GCA_004024745.2. Taxonomy (NCBI): domain Eukaryota; kingdom Metazoa; phylum Chordata; class Mammalia; order Artiodactyla; family Tayassuidae; genus Catagonus; species Catagonus wagneri. The sequence goes on along the minus strand of PVHT021183619.1, from coordinate 16,056 downwards.
TGTGTGATAGAAAAACTAGTTAGGAGACCGTGTTAATAGCAGGTAAAATATCATGTTGTTTGCACTTGTATTTTTGCGGAGAGACTGGAAAAGAGGGGATCAATATGAAAGATATACTAGAGGTACAATTGACAAAACTGGACAAACAACTAAATGGGGTTTGGTGGCAAGAAAGTCAGATAATTTTCTAATTTTGAGCTTGGGTGACAAGGGTAGGTGGTTCTTTTCATTTTAACATGAAACACAGACACCTATCATTCTTTATAGAATCTGAAATATAAGTAATTAGAAACAGTCTCTTGTAGAGTTAAAATGGG
>PVHT021183619.1:0-12689 GCA_004024745.2 Catagonus wagneri | reverse complement strand
GGTTACGGTCCTAATTGCCTTTCTCTCTCACCTTTTTTTTTTCTTCACTTGTTCTATCCAGTTATTTCAGGGGTTTCTTGCAGTTTTTGGAGGTTTAAATTGATCAGCATTCAGATGATGATTTGTCCAACTTGTTTTATATTTAGATGCGTTTTTTGATGTATTTGTGGGAGAGGGAGAGTGCGACCTCTTACTCCTCCGCCATCTTGCCGCCTCCGTGTCTTACTTTTTAATGCAAGTCTGTGGCCAAGAGTCAAATATACACACACAATACTCATGCAAATAGCAACAGCATGAATTAACAGCAGGAGAACTTTTATGAACGAGATTCTTAGGACATTTTTGCTTGAAAGCACTGGTAAATCAGTTCTGTAGAAAACCTCTGTCCTGATATACCTCCCTTCAAGGTAATGAGGATGCTTTTCTCATTTATTACTTGTCTAAGCTTTAACCTTTGTAACTTCCCCTGAGTCAACTTAGAATTCAGGTTTTAGTGTGATGATTTATGTATCATATTATTAAATATTCGGTATAAAATCTACTTTTTACTCAGTATCTCCTAGCATCATTTTAGCTAGAGGGTTTAATTTTTTTTAACCCAGTCTTTCTTTAAATCTTTTTTTCCTTTTTTTTTTTTTTTTTTCCTATTTAGGAGTTCCCGTCGTGGCTCAGTGGTTAACGAATCCGACTAAGAACTATGAGGCTGTGGGTTCGATCCCAGGCCTTGCTCAGTGGGTTAAGGATCCGGCGTTGCCGTGAGCTGTGGTGTAGGTTGCAGACGCGGCTCGGATCCCGCATTGCTGTGGTTGTGGCGAAGGCTGGCAGCTACAGCTCCTGTTAGACCCCTTGCCTGGGAACTTCCATATGCCGTGGGTGTGGCCCTAGATAAGACAAAAAAAAAAACAACTTTTTTTTTAAAGGATGATTTTTTTTCTCTCTTCTGGCTCCTTAGGATACTTCAGTATTTTCTCTGTACCTCTGTAAAAACAAAATAAATAAATAAAAATAAATAAATAAATAAAACCTGACTCACTCTTTTTTATAGAAATGGAAGTCCAGTTTGCAAATTTAGGCTGAATTTCCTGACCCTATAACTGACCTCTGGCCTCTGAATTTAGGAGTAGAGCTGAGTAAGTGTCTCTGAAACAGTTTGCTAAATTAGCTATGGCCATAAAGTGAAATATAGATGTCGTATTAGGTAACTCAAGCAAAAATTGACTATCTCAGGTAAACTACCTTAAATTTAGCAATCTTTCATTTCATTTTGTATCATAACAAACTGGATGATTTTACTTAAATAATCTGAGGATCCTGATCCTGTGATTTTGACATGATACTAATAGTGATTTTAGTTGCCCTGTATTGAGAGCTTACTGTTTTCCAGTTGCTGTATTTAACTGTTTGCATACATTATCTTATTTAATGCATATAAATACCCTGAAGTTTAGTATTATTTTTCATATTGATATTTAAAACAACTAAGACTCAAAGAAATAAACTTGCTCAGGGTTATATAATTTGAAGGGAGCAGAGCTATTTTATCTGATGTCAAACACCATGCTCTTAACCACTGTACAAAAATTGATAATGCCACTTTTTTTTGATTTTTGACTATGAGCATCCAAATTTATACTTTAAATGAGGTTTAAATACATTGCTTTATTTTCAGTGTGTTTCTTATATATAATCCAATGTCCTATTTATGCTTCTTTGGCTCATAAATGACTGATAAATGCACGTTGAGATGTTAATTTTAATAGTAAAAATGAATAGGTCAATAAAACTGTCTTATTCTGATTGAAAATTTCAAATTCAAGAAAATAATATTTTTTAATTTGAAATTATTAACAAGAATGATAAATTATTGGTGGGTAAAACAAATATCCTTTCTATAAAGATATTATTATTGGTAATGCTTTGCCAATGATGCATCAAGTATTTTTACAAATACTATTCTTTCACTGAAAAAAAAAAGGAACTTCTATATTAACTCAAACAACTTTAAGTTTTTGAAATATTAATAATAAGCTTCAGAGTGAGTAAAGATTGATCACTGGTGTTATTTTTATGGGTCTGAGAAATAGCATTATCCATGCCTGATGATATGGTGGACTACAATTATAAAACTCACCCATAAAAGTCAAGGTTCTCAGTTAACTTCCTAGGGATCACTTCCTTCTGATAAAAATTGAACTGTGCTTATGAAAGATGAGGTTGGCACTTCTCAGATATCTATTATTTACTTCATGATAGACTTGTATAGTTTTAAAAATCATTTCAGAATAAAAGTTCCATGAGCTTTGAGGGCATATGTTTTTTCCTGAAATAGTTTATCCTGAAATTATAGATAATTTCACTATTGAATTAATATCTGCACTATTAAGAGACTGAGGAAAGATAGGATCTATTTCTTGTGTGAAATCTCTTGAAAATATGTATTGTGTGTGTATATGTGTGAATGCGTATGTGTTTATACATTCATCATAATAATGTCTTCTTACATTAAATTACCCAGACTTGAGATACTGGTTTAGTGTATGAGATTATGAAAAACAAAATCAAATAATAATTTGAGATAAATTATCTTGAAAATGATTTTGATGTAGCATTTATTTGGTGCCTACCTGAACTTAATGCAGAGAAAATTAAGCAGATATGTTTATTGGCCTAGAGCATATAAACTTTAATAAGCATGAAAATTGAATATTAGTAAAAGGCATACACATTCTTGTAAACACATCTAAAGAAAAAAATGAGAAGAGCTAAAGTGATAGTTAAATAAAATGTCATTACCACTCCAATGTGCTTTTTCATGGTTGCTGTCCTCCCTGGTAGAATATCTGGCAGTTTCACAATATGACTGGTTTCTTTCTCTGATAAACCTGTTTAGATAAGCTATAAAGGGAGTCTATCCCCTCTTAGTTTTTCAGAGTTATAAAGGACTTGGAGATTATTCTTATACCTTCCTATTGCTCATTGAGGAATTTGATTTTTTTCATCTTGCCCTTTTAGATGGCCATTCACTATTCATTAAAAAATGTCATGTAGGGAGTTCCCTTCATGGCTCAGTGGTTAGCGAATCCAACTAAGAACCATGAGGTTGTGGGTTCGATCCTGGGCCTCGCTCAGTGGGTTAAGGATCCGGCGTTGCCATGAGCTGTGGTGTAGGTCGCAGACATGGCTCGGATCCCGCGTTGCTGTGGCTGTGGCGAAGGCCGGCAGCTACAGCTGCTGTTAGACCCCGAGCCTGGGAACCTCCATATGCCGCGGGTGTGGCTCTAGATAAAGGCAAAAAGACAAAAAAAAAAAAAAGGTCATGTAAATTATCTACTCTGTGCCAGGTACTGAATTAAATTTAGACCTCTTGTGACTGAAGCTCCACTTGTTTTGTAATTCTATTGTTCTAAAAGTGTTTCTTAATTTGAGATAAGATTTACCTCTTTGAAATTTCTACCACTGGTTCTGCTAATTAACTTTCTGAAACAGTGTAAAATACTTCTATTTGTACAAACCTACAATAAGAAATTGGCTAACTTTTTCCTCTTGACTTTCCCACTGTACACATTTAAATGTGTATTTCAAAGTCTTTTTTTGAAAGTACTTGGCATAATGCACAAATGCTCTAAATAGAACATAATTCAGGAGACATTTTTCTTCCTGGTGGTGTGTTTGAAATTCCATCAGTTTGAATAATTGCTCTTCTGCCATATTTCTCTAAGGGGGATATAATCAAAATTTTTAGTGGGATACCTATAATTTTGGGAAGCACTTTCCATTCACGTAAACCTCACACCTTATTTCATTACTGTCATGGTTTGTCATGATGCCTGATATTAATAGGAGTTTATATACCAGAATTTGATATTGACATTAATTAATCATTATATACACATGCTTTGAAATAATCTTTGATAAATAAATCCATATTGGGAGATACAAAATCTATCCAAAGTTACTGTGTTGACCAAACGTAAAAGGTGTAAAATGTTGTGGTTGATCCAAAATCTGTAAGAGGAGACGATAAAGAAATCCCTCTAGACAAAAGCAGCAAAGTATAGAAGAGTTTGTTGGATGAGCATGAAGACCTGAAGATTAACTGTGGTGGACTGTCTGCAAATGTGACTACCAACAATTACTTTTATTATATGCATAATAGTCCTTCCATCTAACAATGGAGTCCATGTTCTCTCCTTTTGAATACAGGCTGACTTTGACTTCACTTGACAAAAAAACATATTAGAAGTGACATAGTATGACTTAATGGCCCTCATGTTAAGAGATCTTATACTTTCCATTTTTTAATTTTCTGGAAACCATTCTTTGTGCAAAGAAGTCTAGGATTTTCTGCCTGGGAAGTAATGTAGAGAGAGAGAGAAACCCTAAGGAATGAGAGAACACAGTGGAAGAGGCCCCTGGATAAGAACAAAACTACTCCAGTTAGAAACTAGCTCCCAACCCCCACTAACCCTCCATGAGAATCTTAAGTCATATTCAATGATCTGGCAAAAAGAGCTATCCAAGCCAGCAGTGCATGGAGCTGAGATGAGCTACAGAGCCCTTTGCCTGTTCTATGTGTAATGGGTGGGTGGAGGAGCAGAAAACTTTTATTTATAGTTGGCTACTTTGGACCCTGAGTTGTAAACCACGACTTAAAAATATGTTCTAGCAACAAGCTAGAATGAGTTTGTTTCTCTGAAGTTACGGAGTTTTATTTTAGCCCTATGCTGCAATTAAAGAGAAATAGATCCACATTTGTTTAAGCCATCTTCAGTTTGGAGTTTCTAAATCTTACTGCTGATGAAGACTGTCTCCTAAGAAAACTAGTTAGATTCCTCTGAGCCCTATTTTTGACCTTGTACTTCTTTGTCTGTTCTGTCCTTTGTCTATTCTGTCCCTTGCCAGGCTTGTATTGCCCAGTTTTAGCAAGAATTTTGCTAAGTCAGTTTAGTAAGAATCATTCCATCCTTGATAACCTATAACTGTTGGTATCTGATCAAGTTCCTCATCTCCCACCTTTGGTGTGTAAGTCTTTGGTCTGTCTTCAGCAAGAATTTCCCTACTGGAATTTCCATTGTGATGCAGTGGGTTAAAGATCTTAGGATCTGGGGTTGCCACAGCTGTGGTGTAGGTCACACCTGCAGCTTGAATTCCATCCCTGGCTCAGTAACTTCCATATGCTGCAGGTTTGGCAAATAAATTAAATAAATAAGTTATTTAAATTAAATAAAAAATGAAGAAAATTAAAAAATCTTATTAAGATGGCTTCTTTTAATAATTTTCTATCTTTTTCTCCTTCACTCCAGTCCTTATTTATAAGCCCTTAGCTCTCTTTGCTGTATTTAGAACTGAGCCATATTTTGCTTGTCTGTTGTAATAGTCTTAACATAAATTGCAGTAACCCTGAATAAAGTCTCCCTTACCATTTTAAAAATGTCAATTTTTCTTTGACACTAACAAACCTAATATTATCTGAGTCAAGGAATTTCCCCAGAAAATAACTTCGAGGACTCTGTGATGATCAGGCATGTAATAAAGTTTAGAAAAGCTTTTTATCTTTTGTATTGGCTGTTTTCATTTTCAGCATTAATAGAACCCATACGCCTATGAAGCCCCATTAGTAGGTAATTTTTTTCTTTTACTGAGAAGATGGGGAAAGTGATGCAGGATATAGAAGTGTTTCAAACTATTTTCAAATAGTGGATTTTTCTTTTAAGAACAATGTTTAGGAAAGTGTATTTTGGGAGTTCCCATCGTGGTTCAGTGGTTAATGAATCTGACTAGGAACCATGAGGTTGCGGGTTCGATCCCTGGCCTTGCTCAGTGGGTTAAGGATCCGGCGTCGCCGTGAGCTGTGGTGTAGGTTGCAGACGCGGCTCGGATTCCATGTTGCTGTGGCTGTGGTGAAGGCTGGCAACTACAGCTCCTGTTAGACCCCTAGCCTGGGAATCTCCATATGCTGTGGGTGTGGCTCTAGAGAAAGCAAAAAGACAAAAAAAAAAAGTGTATTTTGATTGGCCTGGTGTATAATGTGGGGGTGACAAGAAATTAAAAGAAATGTGCAGAGAAAAATTACTTCTGTTGGCATCTCAGACAAACCTGAGATATTTATTCACTCCTCAGTTTCTGGACCTAGTCGTCCCTTTGCTCTAGCTCCAGAAATTTATTCTCCAACATAGTCATCAACCAAAATACAAATGGCTTGATTTTGGCTCTAAGCCATTTGTAGAATTCTGTGTGTCTTTTGGGATTTACTTTGTGTTATCTCTCTTTTCCCTTTGGTCTTCCCAGTTTTTGATATATACAGATTTGTATTTGATATGATAAAAATAAAAAAACTTGGATCCTGGCCAGAATAAGTCCTTCAGGGTAGATATTTAGAAGAATTACGTGAAAATAATGCAATGGGTCAATGGAATGAAAAAGCAAAGTCAATTTTAAACAAGAAAGTTCTATGTTGGTAAATATCAACATCATCTAGATGTTAGAGATTCTTCTAGGAAATATTTAAACTTATTAGAATAAATTGTGATTTTATCAGAAATATTCTATCACTATCCCATTTTTTAAAGAGAGAATAGTATCATGTATGACATTTAAATATGAATATATAATAGATTAAGGGAATGAGTTAATCCTTTGTACACACTAACAGATCTAATGGTAGATATCACTAGTTGTAGCATGGATTAAAATAATTTTGGGGAAAAAATGATGTCCATTTGGAGATAAACATTGGTATCAAACTCCATAGAAATGGTTATTGTTTAAAGAAATCACTGTTTTCCTAGTGACAGTAAGAAAAATTAAAATTGATGAATAAATGTAGGCAAAGTTTATTGTGAATGAACTTTGATTTTTCAACAATAGCTGTTAATACCTAGGAAATCTTTGTAGAAGGGAGACAAGGGATATTTGGGAAGTAGGAAAAATGTGTATTTCTGAATGTCTTACAAGATTAGAAAACTGGATGAAGAAGCTTTAGGTATAGCTATGGGAGATTGCATAGTGATCTTACAGTGAAAAATTAGCTTATTGCTGATTTGCTCTGATAATTTATTTCACACTGCTTTGCAATGTAGTTTTTAAAATATAGTTTCCAGTCATGTAAAAGAAGTAAATAATTGAAGCAATTATTCAGTGAAACTGTTTTTTACTAATATATTGCTAGCTTGAATTACCTAGGTATTTTGAGCTTGTTCTCTTTGCATAGGTAGATACTTATTTTCATGTTACTGAGGTTAGGCATAGGAAAGACATTTTTTTTTTATATTTAAGTATGCCTAATGTATGGAGAGTGGATCTTTGTGAAATAACTATTTTTTTACAACTGATTTTTAGGAAGAATGCTGTAATTCCCTGCTCCATTCATTGTGGGGTGGGCACCGCCCATTCCATGTTATCCTGGAGGCTTTGTTTGCTTCAGGGAGCTTGTTGATTTCCTAGTCCCTGAACCTATGCTTTCACAAGAATACACTCTCTAGATTTAATTCCATTTACCTTTGTATAATTCACCACACACCTAAACAATTCTTTCCCTAAAACAAATCCTGACGTGAACATCTTACAGATATATTTGATGAAAAAAATCCTTGGGGATGTATACTTTTATTTTAAACAAACATAATAAATAGCAAAACCCCAAAGAAACAAGCAAACAAAGAATTGGCAATTTTGTGAGCTGTACTGTCATCACTTGTCAATTCCTTTGGGGATTAGAACCTAGCAGCAAAAATCGACTCTCTGAATATATTATGAATCATGATTTATTCCCTTTAAACAGGATCAAAGTAAAGAAAATATAGCCAATGCATATCTAATTATGATCGTACATCATCCTCCATCTTGACCTGAATCTTCATGTTAGCCCCCTTACCCTAATAGAGAAGAGAAGAGTTAGGAGATGGACTTAGTTTCACCTCATTCCTTGGACCTCATTTATTTCAGTTTCATTACTAGCAGGGCAACATCTGTATTCTCTTCCCTTTTACCTTGGTTATGTAGTTTATCTTCAGACATTGTATGGGGATTTGTTTGGAGAATTTTTAGCCTCTATCAATCTTCTGAAGGATAAAAGACTTCCCATCTAATTCCAGACTTTCTAAATTTCTTGAAATCAAGCAAACTGTTTCACTACATGATGACTTTATTCTGATTAATAACTATTTTTAAAGCACCTTAAGTTGCACTAACTACATTTTCCATAAAATATAGGGTTGTCATTCTTAACAATACCTAAAAAGATACTTCGCTTTCAACTTTTAAAATTTTTATTTCAAATCACTTTAAAGCCATTTCAGAATGTAAAATAATTTAAGAATTTTTACCAAAAGTCAACACTGTCTTTAAGTTATGATCCAGTGTTTGCAGAATCCAGCAGGTGGTGATGCTTCATGCTGTCGGCCTTATTAAGTCCTGTGCTTAGTCAGACCTTCCTTCACCTGGTACTTCTGGAAACCACTAATAAACTTTAAAATTATTTTAAATTGTCTCCTGTCTTCTAACATTGCAAAAATAGTATTGATTGTAAGAGAACTTAACTGAATTTCAGCATCAAATTTAGCAACTTATTGTATATGTCCACTTTCTTCTTTTCTGTTAATAATTAAAGTACTCTCAAATTGATTCCCTCTACCTTTATCCCTGGATCCCATTCCTTACCACTTATTATTCCAGGGTACTGCTTATGCTCTGTCCCCAATACTTCCAGCTTCCAATCTGTTTCTATGCTTCTCTTTACAGAGAACTCCTCAGAAGGTTTGTCATTATTAGTGGGCTCTATCTAGATCTCTGGTTCACATTTCTTCTTTAATCCATTCCACATAGAATTTTGTCAGTTCACTCCACTGAAACAGATCTTTTCATTGTCATTTATAAACTCTACCAAGTCCAGTCATCCTGTCATCTCAGAGTAGACAAGTTATTGGTGGTATTTGACCCAGTGGATCTGTCTCTGTTTTGAAACACTTTCCTCAGATGCTAGGTAGTGTCTAATTTCAGTACCCAGAGGACTGTTAACATCTCCAGACCAATACTGCGAGGTGCCACAGAGACCACCTTCTGGGCCTGTGATGTTTTTGCCATCATACTCTCTCTCCACCAACTCCTGTTTCCATGCAGAAGCTTTTGAGTTTAATTAGGTCCCGTTGGTTTGTGTCTTTATTGCCTTTATTCTAGGAGATGGATCAAAGAAAAAGTTGCTTTGATTTATGTCAAAGAGCATTCTGCCTATGTTTTCCTATAGTTTTATAGTGTCTGGCCTAATATTTAAGTCTTTAATCCATTTTGAGTTTATTTTTGTGTATGGTGTTAGACAGTGTTCCAATTTCATTTCCTTACATACAGTTGTCCAGTATTCCCAGCACCACTTATTGAAGAGACTGTCTTTCCTCCACTGTATGTTTTTGCCTCCATTGTCATAGATTAATGGACCATAGGTGCTTGGGTTTATTTCTGGGCTTTCTATCCTGTTCCATTGATCTATATTTCTGTTTTTGTGCCAGTACCATACTATCTTGATGACTGTAGCTTTGTAGTAGAGTCTAAAGTCAGGGAGCCTGATTTCGCCAGTTCCATTTTTTCTTTTCAATATTGCTTTGGCTATTCGAGGTCTTTTGTGTTTCCATACAAATTTTAAAATATTTTGTTGTAGTTCTATAAAGAATGTCATTGGTAATTTGATAGGGATTGAATTGAATCTGTAGATTGCCTTAGGTAGTATTATCGTTTTGACCATATTGATTCTTTCAATTCAAGAGCGTGGTATATTTTTCCATATGTTTGTGTCTTCTTTGATTTCTTTCATCAGTGTCTTATAGTTTTCAGAGTACAGGTCTCTTGTCTCTTTAGGTAGGCTTATTCCTAGGTATTTTATTCTTTTTGATGCAGTGGTAAATGGGATTGTTTCCCTAATTTCTCCATCTGATCTTTCATTGTTAATATATAGAAATGCAGTCAGTTTCTGTGTATTAAGTTTGTATCCTGAAACTTTACCAAATTCATTGATGAGTTCTAATAGTTTCCTGCTAGTGTCCTTAGGATTTTATGAGTATAGAATTGTGTCATTTGCAAACAGTGGTAGTTTTACTTGTTTCCAATTTAGATTCCCTAATTTATTCCTTTTTCTTCTCTGATTGCAGTGGTTAGGACTTCCAAGACTATTTTGAATAACATCGGTTAAAGAGAACATCCTTGTCTTGTTTCTGATCTTAGTGGAAATGCTTTCAGTTTTTCACTATTGAGAATGATGTTAGCTATGGGTGTGTCATAAATGGCTTTTATTATATTGAGGTAGTCCCCCTCTGGGCTCACTCTCTGGAGAGTTTTTATCAGGAATGGGTGTTGAAGTTTGTCAAAAGCTTTTTTGCCTCTATTGAGATGATGATATGGTCTTTTTCAGTTTGTTGATGTGGTGTATCACATTGATAGACTTGTAGATATTGAAGAATCTTTGCATTCCTGGGATAAATCCTACCTGATCGTGGCATACAATATTTTTAACATATATTTATATGTGGATTGCTGCTATTTTGTTGAGTATTTTTGCATCTGTGTTCATCAGTGATATTGGCCTGCAATTTTCTTTTTTTTTGTAGTATCTTTGTCTGGTTTTGATATTGGGGTAATGCTGACTTCATAGAATGAGGTTGGGAGTGTTCCTTCCTCTGCGTTTTTCTGGAAAACTTTCAGAGGAAGAGGTGTTAACTCATCTCTGAATGTTTGTAGAACTCAGATGTGAAGCCATCAGGTCCTGGACTTTTGTTTTTTGGAATTTTTTTTTTCTATCACATTTTCAATTTCAGTACTTGTGATTGGTCTGTTTGTATTTCCATTTCTTCCTGGTTCAGTCTTGGTAGGTTGTACCTTTATAAGAATCTGTCCATTTCTTCTAGATTGTCCTTTATTTATTTATTTATTTTTGTCCTAGGGCTGCACCCATATGGAGTTTCCCAGGCTAGAGGTCTAATTGGATCTGCAGCCACTGGCCTATACCACAGCAACAGCAATGCCATGTTGCTGAGCCATGTTTGTGACCTACACCACAGCCCATGGCAACACCAGATCCTTAACACACTGTGTGAGGCCAGGGATTGAACCCACCACCTCTTGGTTCCTAGTCGGATTCACTTCTGTTATGCCATAAGGGGAACTCCTAGGTTGTCCATTTTATTGGCATACAGTTGCTCATAATAGCCTCTCATGATCACTTGTGTTTCTGCAGCGTCAGTTGTAACTTCTTTTTCATTTCCAATTTTAATTGATTTGAAACTTCTCCTTTTTTTTCTTGATCAGTCTGGCTAAAGGTTTATCAATTCTATTGATCTTTTCAAAGAACCAACTTTTGATTTTATTGATCTTCTCAATTGTTTTCTTTGTCTCTGTGTTATTATTTTGTGCTCTGATGTTTATGTCTTTTTTCCTTCTACTAATTTTGGGCTTTGTCTATTCTTCCTTCTCTCCATATTTAAGGTATCAGGTTAAGTTGTTTTATTTGCATTTTCTCTTCTTTCCTGAGATAAGACTGTATTGCTATAAACTTCCCTCTCAGAACTGCTTTTGCTGTGTCCCATAGGTTCTGGATTGCTGTATCTTCATTGCTATTTGTCTCTATATAGCTTTTAATTAATTTTCTCTTTGATTTTTTTCAATGATCCATGATTGTTTAGTAGCATATTGTTTAGCTTACAGAAGTTTGTATTTTTTCTTGTAGTTTATTTCTAGTCTCACAGCATTGTGATCTGGGAAAATGCTTGAAATAATTTCAATTTTTATTTTTTATTTTTTTTAAACTAAAACTGATGATTCTTTTTTTTATAATTTCTTTTTTTTTTTGCATTATAGCTGGTTTACAGATTTCTGTCAGATTTTCCAACTGCACTGCGTGGTGACCCGGTTACATGTACATATATGGATTCATCACATGTGATTAGATATAGTTCCCTGTGCAATACAGTTGGATCTCCTTGCTTTTCCATCATTAAAGCATTAGCTATCCCCATTCCCTCCCACCTCCTCCCCCACCCCTCCCCCACCACCTTGGCAACCACAAGTCTGTTCCCCAAGTTTGTGATTTTCTTTTCTGTTGAGATGTTCATTTGTGTAGTGTTTTAGACTCCGGTTATAAGAGATTTCATATGACATCTGTCTTTCTCCTTCTGACTTGCTTCACTCAGTATGAGGGTCTCTAATTCCATCCATGTTGCTGTGAATGACATCATTTTATCCTTTTTTATGGCTGAATAGTATTCCATCGTGTATATATACCACATCTTCCTAATCCAGTCATCTGTCGATGGATATTTGGGTTGTTTCCATGTCTTGGCTATTGTGAATAGTGCTGCAGTGAACATGCATGTGCAAGTGTCTTTCTCAAGCAAATTTTTGTCTGGATATATGCCCAAGAGTGGAATTGCTGGGTCATATGGTAATTCTATGTAGAGTTTTCTAAGGTACCTCCACACTATCTTCCATAGTGGTTGTACCAGCTTACATTGCCACGAACAGTGCAGGAGGGTTCCCTTTTCTCCACACCCCCTCCAGCATTTGTTGTTTGTGGACTTGTTAATGATGGCCATTCTGACTGGTGTGAGGTGGTATCTCATGGTAGTTTTGATTTGCATTTCTCTAATTATCAATGATGTTGAGCATTTTTTCATGTGCTTGTTGGCCATCTGTTTATCTTCTTTGGAGAA